>PNEQ01020929.1:0-157693 GCA_003012365.1 Medauroidea extradentata
CGAAAAATAAAATGTACTGAAACATCCAGAATAAAATAAAATTACTGTATAACACCAAATTACTGTTAGTATAATGTAAGCAAGTTATAATCAATGAAATAAAAAAAGTCAGGAAAATGAACCTAAACTTATGAGAAAATAGACAAAACATTTTAATATTTAATTTATATAAGTCGTGACGTATATAATACGGCACAGTATGAACACGATATTCCTCTAAACGTAAGACCATTGCTGAATCCCTTTCCTTTTCTGTCTGCTTGAACGACATTAATTATAAATTAATGTTTCTTGAAAAACTGTCAAACGTGCTGCCAATGCACTGGTTTGCAAAAAGAAAATCACTGGTTTATGAAAAGAACAAATGTTCCTGTGGATGGTCCGCAAGTACTTTCGAAACATCACACGCATTAATACGTTTCTTGGCTCCAAACATGGCAAATAGCTCTCTCTCTCTCTCTCTCTCTCTCTCTCTCTCTCTCTCTCTCTCTCTCTCTATATATATATATATATATATATATATATATATATATATATATATATACAAAAATAATCTACTGCCGTACAATGACTTTGCTGCATATTTTTATTTTCTACAATTTCCACAAATAAATTATAAGGTCACCGTTTAGCAGCAAAACTATTCATTACTTTGTATTTGCACCAAAAGCTCTTTAACTTGTAGACTAATGCTGGTGACAATCTTTATCAAAAAAGAAACTCTCCCGCTTGCTGCCACCACTCTTGGCCCCAGGCAGGGCTCCCCCTTACCTCCTCTCTGACGTCGCGGATTGACTGGAGGGCAAGCAACAGTCTTGAAGAACACACGCCTAGGCCATGATCGAAAGTTACCCGAACACCTGGAAACTTAGGGCTGCGGTAAGCGGCACTCTGCCTCATCACCGAGCTGTGATTGTAGCGTTTAGCCTGTGCATATAATTGACGGACTTGGCAGCGAAGGCAACGTTGGCGACGACGGCGACGGCAAGGAGCGACATGGGATCAGCACATCAAAGGGCGACAGCGTAGCAAATGCGTACGGTGGCGGAACAGATGAAGTGTGTTTGGATGTTGCGTTTGCGGGTGTGAGATTGACGAACAAGTTAACTCATTACTGTATAGAGAGAGAGACGTCTGGAAAGAGATGTTTCAAGAGAACAGTAGCTTATGTAGGTCCTAATCTGTGGACTGTTTTGTATAAAAGAGATAGACATTCAAAAACTAGATGCTTAGAGTAGGAATTTTATTTTTTAGGAAGATTAACTGTAAATAATATTTTTAAATATTGATGTACAGAGTATGAATATCATCTAGATAGGGGCTATATAATGGAAAGTATATATTATAAGGTTTGTAATAAATCGAAAATTTTCATTTAATTTTTTTATTTACTCTATCCGTTCTTCGTTCCTGATCGAACCTGGTTGCGCCCAGGTCAATAGAATTCTAGTACTGACGTAAGAAGTGGAATGGAAGAATTTTATCTGTATTTATGATGCAGTAAATTAGCTTTTAATTAATGGGTCAGCTAATTATTTTAATTTAAAAAATAATTACAGGTTGCATTTGTATATTTATAGTGTATTATTACAAGGGGATTAGCTGCTTATATGTAGAGGCGGGAAAATTTCGCGAATTCAATTACCTGTAGGCTAGAATCCATTGTATTATTCATATTCAAACCTCGTCTATTCGTTCATTGTCTGCTGTTCCACTGAGTAGCAGCTAGTGGACGAATAGTCGGGGCTTGAGTATGCAAAGTCATTGAATTCGCGAAATGTTCCAGTCTCTACCTATATGGAATAATTGCGTGCATTAATAGAGGGACTACGTGTTAAAATTAAATGTGTAAATGAAACTGTGAACAGTCAGATTAGTAGCACTAATAGCCAGATTGGTAGTGTTAAAGAGGCTGTAAATAGCGAATATTAATGTAAATTAAACTGTAAATAATCAGATTAGCAATGTGTAAATAGTACTATTAGTAATGCAAGTGAATTAGTAGACAGGGAAATAGACAGTCCAATAAAAATGTCGACAGGAAAATAGACAGTGTAAATGAAAATGCGGACAAAAAATATAAAGTGTGAACGAAAATGTGGACAAGAAAAAATGGGTGCATTAGTGAAATTATGTATCAGAAAACTGCAGCGTTAACGAAAAGGTGGACAGTGTTAATGATAAGGTAAACAGTGTAAGTGAATGAACGGATGGTGTAGAAAGTATTATGGGAAATGAAATGAGTGCATCGAATGAAAGAACAGCGAGTGTGTCTCCAGTTAACACGAAGGTGGACACTACAACTAGTGCAGGACATTTACCCAGTGCTGCGTCTGGAGAATATAGCAACGATATACTGTGCTAATTTGTATGAGGAAAAATTCATGAGCTGTTACGCCTGCAAGTTGTACAGTATTCAGTTTTTTTACTGCCGATCAACTTTACAGCTTGCTAAAAACTAAGTTAAAACCCACAAAACTCATGCTAACGTTAATTGGGAAAGAGAGTCAAGCCTTTAAGTTGAGCTAAGTGTATGTCTCTGGATAAGTGGAACAATATGACTGATGTCACAAAAATGACGTACACCACAGACATGACTTCATACACGTCTCTACCATGAAGAGCCAATAATATTCAAGTTCTGACTGAGGCAGCATAGTAACTGCCTTGCCTACAGTAACAGAAAATTGTTATGACCTAAGGAAAAAATGCAAACAAAAAATCGCAGCTGTAAATTAACACCATTTTGAATTTTGACGCTTCTTTTAACATACTAGTAATTTTCAGTTATGAAGGATGAACGAAAGAGTTATTTTAAAGATCGAAATTCTTAAACAATCACTTTTAGCAACCAAAAAAACAATTGTAAAAGGCGACTCAAAAGTAGTTACAATTTTTATAAATATTATATTTTGCAATTATTTTCTGAATATCATTGGATTAGTACAAAATTTACTATTCATGAGTGTGCAAGAATGTAGTATCGTATTCTAAAACGTTAGGAAATTGTTGTAATAGCTTCCCGACTATTTTATTTTAAAAACTTGAAACAAACATCAAGAAATAGTACGAAATCTGTATTGCAGGAATTTTATCACCTTTATTTCAGTACTTTTAACATTTTTTGCTTCGTCTAAGTAAGTTGTGTGCAAAAAAACTAGCTAAAAAATTATCTTTAAGTGGCTCCTTACTCCCCGTTTGCCGCTCCAAGAGACATTTATTTAGTTCATTCGAATATCAAGATGAACATTTGTGCCAGTTTTCCTAAGTCAGATAGTTCGTTGGTGGTTAGTTTCAGGTATAAAAGTAAAATTTTTGCTCTAATTCATGTTTTTCAGGAATTGTTCTTCCCTTTTAGAATTCCGATGAAAAGTAACCTTCGTGGCACGCGGTATTATTTCAAGTCAGTTCGTGCATTTCAAATCGGCTTCCTTACCAAACCTAAACAAGTTCCTGTCTAGACGAACTAAGTTATGAATTTATCCTGACTGAATAAAATTTATTTATTTCAACCACGTTCTATAGGTCCTGTGTGAGTAATGATAACTCAAGGATATGGAACAAGTCAGTGTATACAATGAATATATAGAATGAACGTAAACAACACTAACCCCCCCCCCCCCTCCCACACACAATAATAGCATTGCCTTGTTCGCACAATTCTTTGCTTTCAGTAAAGTTTGCAAAAGTTAGTTCACTCACATTGTACTTCTCGCAGAACGAATTGCTTAAAATTGATGGCTTATCAGATAATACGTTATTAAATAGTGTAAGTCCTACATTTTCATGCAAAGGTAGTTGGGTTTCTTACGACCATAATTCAGTAAACATCAACTGTTACAAGTGTCTTAGATACCATCAGCTGACACAGGTAGCAGGTAGTAAACTTTTTAAACAAACATTAAAATATTGCTGTTTACACGTAATTACATAAGTTACAGTGTTTTCCCGTATGTTTTACATTCAGACTTTCACACATTCTTACAAACCACTTTTTAAAAGATTAATTTACTTAAATATCAATTCCAATGCCACTGTGAAAATTTTCGGAAATCTTTAACCAACACAATATTTTATTATTATTTCCCTTGACTGAAATAGTTTAAACATTATTTTCGCGCCACAAATTGCTGTTTATAATTCCATGTGATCCATTGATTGTGCTTTTGTTGTAATTTAATTTTAGATTAGTAATTCCCACCAGTTTCCCTTCTCCTTCTATAGTCTATACAGCACAAAAATTGGTTCATTGCAAAGGCCAGTAATAGGTATAGTCACATCTCTGTAATCTAGTTTTTTAGCTGAATAGTGATAATCGCACTTTTGACCTGGATTTCCTTTGCACTCTAGAACAAGTTTAATGATCTTTGCTTAGAGCACTGGTGACGGGAAAATTATAGCCGTGTTTAAAACTGCGACATGTACAATACGCATCAAGGACATTTCTCGACGCTTTGTGGTTTAGTCGCTTGTAATGAAGAAACAGTCGAAGAAAGAGAACCTCTTTAAAACCTCAATTTGTTTTCTCTAGAAGTAGAACCAATTACTTAAGCGGGAATAAATTATACGTAAATAAACGACAATTGTGACAGGTTTGAAAACAGATTTGAAAGCTAAAAGGGAAGAACTGGAAAATGGCAAACATAGATTGTAATTTTTTGCTATCCACGTGAGCGGATATTTTGCCGATTTGACACATTCCTTTGACGCAATCCCTTGTGTAGCAATCAAATGTATAGATTCTCTACGTAACACATTGTTCATCAGGATTTCGTTACTTCGGTTAAATGTTTGTTCGCAAAGTTGGCGAAACTTATTCCCCAGGAATGCTCTTAATTTTTTTCCATATTGTGACTTTCAAAAATGCATCGACTTCAATTAATGTCTTCTGCTTTAATTTTATGCTGATGCACTTATAAATGCACAATGTCGATTCTAGACGTATAAGTACACAGTGATTAAATTTGTATCGTACTGCGAGTGGAAAGTGGTAGACAGCATTTAAAATACAACCGCCTCAGGGAATCATCTCAACACACTATAGGGAAACGTGGCGGAAGTTGCCGTTGACCGCTGGGTTTTCTCGGGGTACTTCAGTTTTTCCCACCCTTGCAGTCCGCATTTGTTCTATCTAGCTTCGCTGTTGCTACTGTTATATTGGTGAGGAGATCGTTGAAATAATAAATCGTTCAAACTTATTCAGCAAGATCCACGTTACGTCTTTATTCTCGTCATATATAAAAACACTACTTAAGCACCATGTTCATTACACGTCTCTACTCATTATCAACCTCATCGTAAGTAATTACCACCTCTGACGGCTGTTATCTGAATTCCTACAACAATCTGTTCTGTAAAAGGAGCAAAGGGGATATTTATTTGACAGAACCAATTGTTATTTATACAGATTGCTGTAAGAGGAATCCAGATACTAGCGACAAACAAACTGGACTGTTGTCCCAATTTTATGGTAATTACAGCAATGTTGTTCTTTCAGTGTGGGACGAGAAGGAAAGAATCAGATAGGGAAGGGGAAGGGTGTAGGATCAAGAAGGAAAGGCGCTGTAGGGCACTTATCTCTGGCTCTCTGGACCGTCGCTTCTGGCACCTCCGCTGGCCGACTGACCTCGATTTCTCGTTAACGGGTGGAGTTCACCAAAAACTTTAATTGTTTCAAAATTTTTTTGTATTGTACGAGATGTGGTCTGTTTTATAGACATACATTGTTACCATTTTTACTGTAATGAAAACTGTTAAGTTCTGATAGCTCTTTTTGTATAATTGCATGCCGAAGTTCAAATTTGCGTAAAACGGTTTTATACTAGAAACGAAAATCAATAAACCTACCGAAATGAAATAATTCACACCGAAGAACAGTAGATATGTGCGAAACCGCACTGATTTTATTTGTATTAAAAATCATACTGTATTTGAAATGAAAAATTGCCAAAAAACATTTTGGCCTGCACTTAACATCTAGGTATTTAGCGCTGGTGAGGGATGGCATGATGTATGGAGCTGTGCCGGAATGAAGAGGCAGAGATAACGGAAGATCCTCAAGAAAACCCGCCGACCAGCGGCATCGTCCGGCACAATTCTCACGTGCGAAAAACCGGGGACCAACCCCACCGGGAATCGAGCCCGGATCGCCTTGGTGGGAGGCGAGTGCTCTAGCCACTGCGCCAAACCGCAACCCCCCCCCCCCTTGAATTTTTTAAATACATAAAATATTTAATGCGGTGTTTATACATATCTTGCCGTAGCCCGTGACACTGTTCCTCAGTGTGAGTTATTTCATTTTGGTAAGTCAGTTGGTATTCATTTCCAGCATAAAACCGTTTTATTACAATCTCGACATCTACACGCCATTATACAAAAACTATGAAAGGTAAAAAATTTTGATTACGATAAAATTTAGTCACAATGTAACCTATGTCCATAAAACAAACCAAACTTAGTACAAATATCAAAATTATCAAAACAGTTAAAGAAGTTCACAAGCAATGATTCCAGCCAATGGAAACAAGCGACAATACTGCCATCAGAACATGGTGATGTGGACTAAGTATTTGGCGGCAGAAATTATTGTCGGACAGGTTGTTTCGCTAATTATTGTCTTCACTCAGTATTTTCTCCGAAACCATGCATTGAACAACGGACTTTCAGACCTTATGTGCTCTACACGTCATATCGCGTAAGTTAATGATTAAGTGTTTCAATGGACGGCTTAGCCCGTGACTTCAGAACAGGTTGCATGCTGGGAGGATCAGCTGTTTTTGCACATTCAATCGCTCGTTTGCCGTAAGGCTCAATTCGTTAGCATGTTTGTTACACGATTTAAACCGAACTATGTAGAACAGTGCTATATATTTAATGTGTTATAGTAGGCCTAACAACAGTTCTTTGGAGAGATACAAAGTTTCATAATATCCCGTGATTTTAAAACATAAATAATGGCGTCGGGAAGTCCGTCACTTGGCTTTCATGCTCGCTGTATTTTATTTCTGTATGTTTTATTATGTATTTAAGAATTTAAACAAGTGTGCGCAGAGTTTTGGTGAATTGTTATATTTCAAAATCAGTGTATAGTGAATATCACTCACTGTCACAAGGTAATTTGTAGACCTAGGCCTACTTTTAGCCTATCATGGGAATAGGCTTACAGATAAGTTTATATTTTTTTTAACAAATTCAATGATTTTAAAGAAACCGTAGGCCCGTTTAGAAAATTAATAGTTGTATTATGTTATAATCACATATTTGTAGGAGTCAATGTACGCTTTTAATTTTACGTTTCTGTCCTCCCAAATTATTACTGCAAGTCAATGGGCATGTAGGTCTAGTTAATGTTATCACTTCTGAAGAAATAAGAAATAACATTCCAAAGTCACTTACGAACATATTTAAATAGAGACTTTGTTAGATTCTTCACTATCGCGGTTTTGTGCTTAATATATATATATATATATATATATATATATATATATATATATATATATATATATTTTTTTTTTTTTTTTTTTTTTTTTTTTTTTTTTTTTTTTTTTTTTTTTTTTTTTTTTTTTTTTTTTTTTTGCCTCCTTGTTAGAGGCATCTGCGAGACGAATTTGAGGTTTTACCACGCAGAGCTAGCCTAGGACAATTTGAATTAATTTTTAAAACAAAATTACCAGTGTACTTAATTGAAATTACGTTTGAGTGGCTAGGTATTCCAGTGTTTATGTAGTCTACTAATCGCACGTTCGAGTGGGCACAAACACATTTTTATTAGCCTAAAGTAAAATTTGGTTTCCTTGATAAAGATAGGCCTAAGCTTTTTGTTAGTTTCTCGAAAATGTGTGTTAATAATATATATCCATGCAAATTTCTCCAGAATGTTTAAGGAGTGTTACCGTTCAATGAAACTAGGGCTATCAATCATCAAATGATCTAGTTGAAGTTTTTTGATATACTGTTAACCAGGCTCCCATATGCGTATAGGCCTACTTCGTTTTTCTGTAGCTTAAACATGCCAACATTAATCGCCGGGTATTACAATTGTTTTAGGGAAGTGGTTAATATGTCAACAATTTGTTAAGACATGAATTAATAATTTCTAAGTGTATACTAATGAAGCAAGATTCTCGCTGTATGGAAACTTGCATTGTGACGGCCTGTCGGGAGAAGGTTCATTGTTGGCCTACTCATTTTCAGACAGTGTTTCTGTTTATTTCTTGCGTTTATTACAGACGACAATAACAACCAACCTTGGCAAACTGTAAATACTGCCTGGTATAATAATTGTGTGTGTTCATCATAAGAAATATGCAGCCAAATTATCGTCTCTTGTTAACAGTGACACAAATGATTTAGCTTCACCGCTGTTTATAATTTAATATGATCTATGACACGTATTTTAAAAACGTCTGCAGTTGCCGTATACTACGAAACGGTAATTTTTCGACTCAGAGTGTATTAAAATATT
Organism: Medauroidea extradentata; assembly: GCA_003012365.1. Taxonomy (NCBI): domain Eukaryota; kingdom Metazoa; phylum Arthropoda; class Insecta; order Phasmatodea; family Phasmatidae; genus Medauroidea; species Medauroidea extradentata. The sequence goes on from PNEQ01020929.1 coordinate 8,465, forward strand.
TAATTAATGAATGAAAACTAGTCAACCCATATAATCATATACATTATCCTGCGCCGTTTGTGCAAAATCAGCTGTTACTACCCATTATTCAGTGCGCAAATGCAACTGGCCAGGCCTTCCATTGAAAATCGAGGGGTCAGACATCTCGCCTCCCACCAAGGCGATCTGGGTTCGATTCCCGACGAGGTCGATCCCCGGATTTTCACGTGGGAATCGTGCCGAACGATGCCGTTGGTCGGCGGGTTTTCTCGGGGAGCTCCCGTTTCCACCGCCCATTCATTCCGGCGCTGTTCCATACTCGTTACCCCACGCTGGTAATCTGCTATCATTACAATGTTGCGTAGACCCAGTTATTGTACGACACCAATTAGATTCCTGGGATAGTTGCAGTTAAGTGGACATTTTATTTTTATGTATTCTTTAGTCGCGACCGCTTGGTTTTGTATGGAGCAACCACGACTGTGTGGTATCTTCGTAAATGTACAGGATGTTACATGTCAATATTTTGGAGAATAAGCCTGGCATCTAAAGGAACAAAAAAAATTATACGACCTTAAATCCGAAAATGCACCGTTTCTGTACTACACACGGATACTATGTAATGCTACATCGAAGAACGCTTACCGTCAAATTAAATTCGATTATTTGCCAGTAATAGCTGCGATGAAATTTCACAGTAACATGTTGCGTGCGTGCGCTATGTACGTTGTGTATTGTGAACTGTGAAGTCATAGATACCCGTGATGCAAACATTACGCCTATAGCCGCACAGTCACAAGAACTAGAAGAATATTGAGGGAGGGATAAGGTAGGGCATCAGTCACCGTATTCATTTTTTTTTTTTTTCAATTTGGAAAAAAAATATGAAATTTGCGATTATACTGTGAATTCTACTTATCTTGCGCTACAGTACATGCATAGTATTTGAGCGTTTAACGTGTATTTGGATCGCAATATGTCAAACAATGTATTTTATATTATTAATTTACTTGGCTAATTGCAGCCTAAATATACATTAAAAGTTAAACTGTCACGCTTGTACTATAGCGCAAAGTAAATATAATTCATGCTATAATCGAAAAATTTACTCTTCTCTTCTCAGAATTAAAAAAAAAAAGCAAAAAATAAAACAATGCCACGAGTTGTCCACAATTTGTACTCCACTCGCTCACTCACCTGTACTGACGTCAGGCCAAGTAACTTGTCTTATCGTTATCTAGACGGCTTATCATCTACAGCACCACGGTCACCTCGCAATCCTGCCAACTGGCGCCTCCAAACACGTTCGCGAGATGCGCACAGCTATTCAAACATTGTTCGAATCCCCTAATACGTTAATTAGCAATACTTCAGAAATCAGAGCAGAAACCGCCACTAGGTTGTTCTCCATGGCCATTTCGTTCTCAAGATGTCACATAATGAGCACATGCAAATGATACTGTAGGGAGGTTTTAATTAGACTTACACCTGGAGTTCTTTTGTAGCCACCGCAGAAGAGTCTTTTTTTTGGGGGAGGGGGGTAATGTGTCGGGTTGTCTGGAAGTTTCTAGAGTTTAATTACTGTCGTGATTATTGGTATTCGAATTATTGTGTTATCTAGTATTTAATTATAGCAACTTGCCGTGGGCGAAAATTACTTACGTCTCGTCGACAGCAAGTTAATTAGAGACATTTACGCACAACTTTACACAAGGGGCCAAAACTGAAAGAGGAATCGGCCTTGGCCTATACTAAAAGACCATCTCGGCATTCGACTGAAGTGCTTTCGGGAAATCAAAGAAAACCGAAATAAGGATGGGTGGGACAGGAATTCGAACCCGGGTCCTCCCGAATGCGAGTCCAACACGGATTATGTAGTTGCTCATAAGAGTATCCTACCAACCCCTATACCACGTAGACGCGTACATGTAATACATTACTCGTGTTGGTAGCCTGTTAACCTTCAATCTGTTAGCTCGTTACCTAAATTCAAAATATCGTGTTGTCCGTGCACGTTTTATTCGATAGTGCGTGTTTTATATAACAATTCCCATCCTTCGGACTGGTTTCTAGACCCAATGTTGCCAAGGAATTTGTTGAATGAGTTTCTGTACTGAGTACTGGGACATCTTGTATTATACAGTAAATGGGTATATGTGTGTATGTGTAGAATAATATTGCAAATAACTCTAATTTTGTCGGACAGTATGAGTTACACCTCACTATATCATTTCCCCCTCTTTTTTTTTTTTTACTATTTTGTCTTTGCTAAATTAGCAGCACACACGTCTGTATGCTCTCTTCACTGAAATTATTTTGCACTTCTCGAAAAAGAATAATTGTAATTTTTGGAAAGCAATCAAAAATTTTAGCTTAAAATGTACAAAGTAATGATGTGTAAAATTTAGGGCTGCATATAATGTTTACAGTATGTTTAATACGTGTTTTGCTGTATTACCACGCTATCGAGAGTAACCCAGTAAGTGAGAAATATAGGTACAGCAATTCCTATCAGTCGCATGGAAAGGATTTGGCGGGGCAGGTCATTTAGATACACTGTGTGGAGACACTTTTCATTTACATGCAAATTTCGCGTTGTTTTTTGTGACAGGCTAGATGTCACTGGCCCATTACTCAGCCGTGCACACTCCGTAACGTTTTATACTCCAGACCTTCTTACTTTTGCGTGCCCACAAAAACAAATTCTAGTTGTCATAGTTCACCTTATACCACTGGTTGGTACATACATAATACATGCATGCATGCATGCATACATACATACATACATACATACATACACACACACACGCATACATACATACATACATGCATGCATGCATGCATACATACATACATACATACATACACACACACACGCATACATACATACATACATACATGCATGCATGCATGCATGCATACATACATACATACATACACACACGCATACATACATACATACATACATGCATGCATGCATGCATGCATACATACATACATACATACACACACGCATACATACATACATACATACATACATACATACATACATGCGTACGTAAGTTTTTTTCTTCTTTTTTTACACACCAGTTGACTAAAGCTAAACACTTCCTCCTTCATAATGGTCCTTAGAAGGGCCGTTATTCTTGGGTACGGCAAACACACTGCAAACCAATACCGGACAGCTTACTTTTTACTGTAGTCTTAGATTTGAAAGTAGTCTTAGATTTGAAAGCCTTCAAATCTAAGACTACATTAAAAACATCATTACAAAGGTGAAACCAGCAATTAACAAACTGCAAATCCAACACTTTGTCTATATCAAATACCGTGCGAGTGTGGAAGCGTGTACATAAGAGAAACAGGCAGACATCTTTTCACGCGTATTTAAGAATACAAAAATTGTACCAAAAAGAGGCGAGATACAAAATTCCAAACTGGCCGAACATGTGTGGAAAAATAGTCATAAAATACTAAGGGAAAATGCCACTTCACTTACACTAGAAATTCACCCTATAAAAACGAGCATTTACTACACTTACTGTGAATAACATACATCTGTTTAGTCAGCAAAGTATTGAATTAAGATACATGTGAAAACCTTTAACGAAAAAAAATTGCAAAGTGAAAATAGACTATTGAACTCATTGAAAGGTTCGCAGCCAATCAGGAGAGAGCTTGATTGCCATTGATCGCGCTAGGAGCATACCTGCAGACTGTAAATACTGCCCAATTTTCTTCCAGTTTTCACTTTTACTTCACCTGAAGACGGGAGCAGATGTCAGCTTCCGAAACATTGTGGAACGTTTGCCTTAAGAAATCTATTGAGTTCTTTTGTGTCTTCATCGTTGTCGTGTCTAGTCTATTGTCTGTGACGTCGTCGTTATCCTGTCCTTGTGTCCAATATTGTCTTCGTCCCAGTATTGTATGTGCTGTCTTAATTATGGTCTCCTGAGTTTTACATATTTGTTTTGTCTTTCGACTTTTATTCTTTGATGTTTATTTTATGTATTCTTTATTGGTTGATGACTAATTCCTTATGGGATATTTAAGGTTCTGTTGTTTTCGTTTATGTATTTGTAGACTATAGCCAAACTAGTCTTGTTATCTAATTTTTTATTGTTTTTTGTTTGTTTTTTCTTTGCCTTGTACAAGAAGATTTCTATGACGACATAATATTACAATGGCATATGTCCACAATAGTTCAGTACATTTTTCTAGTCATAAGCGCCAGCAGGAATTTGACAGCTTACCGACCGACACCCGCGCATCTAGTTGCAGTAGTACGTTGGACTTGCATAGTGGAGGGCCCGGGTTTGATTCCCGTCTCCGGCCATCCAGAGTTCTTCTTTATTATTGCCCTTGGGTAAAGTTGTGTGCCTATGTAAAATAAAGAACAAACTGTTGACGGAAACGTTTCTTTTTCCAAACTCGTCCGAGAGAAATACTATTAACTTCCTGACCTGTGGTAGGAATTACCTCTGGCTGCGGAACAACACGAAGGCAAAGTTTGTTTTGCCGAGATTCGCGTTTGATTACGTCGTCGACCACCATCTCCTCCCCCCCCCCCTCACAACACCCAATGTCTTCTCAAAACACGATCCACCCAAGTGAATACAACTCTCGTTTTATGGCGCCGATTAAGTGCCGTTTGTTTCTCTGGCGACGACAAGAGTGTTCCACATTCACGCCATGAGGGTTGCATGTTGGTTGAATGGATTTTCAGGGCGGTGCTCCCTCCCTACGTCGGACTTTTGGCGAAAACAAGGTCAGAGATTCTGTATGGTTTAGTCACTTTTCACGATATCGCTTTCAGACAATAGCATTTCCTGTACTGATGTGAGGAAAATACTGCTAGCTACATGTATTAAAATGTAGGGGAAAACAATGTAAGAAAATGTTTTCGAGTCTTTTTTGTTTTTTAGAATAAAAATTACTTCTTTGCTCAAATTTTCCAGAATATTAAAAAAAAAAAAAATATTGCAAGATTCTATGACAACGCGAGACGCACCGATATGATCAAAAAATCAGTAGTGGCTATATGCTGTATATACACATACCAGTGGTTAGTTCCCGGGAAACTGAGTGATTCTAAAAATCAACTTTTAAAAAAGCACCACCATTGGCACTGATTTATTACTAGAAATTAAAATTTTGTACCAGTTTGATCCATTACCTTATGTGCACCTCTGCAGCTTTACTTAATGGTTATTAGCAATGAGTCTGTACTGAGGCGTCTCTCATTTGATTGTGTCAATTATAATACGGTTACCGCGATACCACACATATGTAAATTGCTTATATAACCCCAAGACACAGGAGAGTTAAAAACGTTCAATCGCAGAATATGAAGCAGAACTGTACTTGCGCACGTAAGGCATTGAAAGAACGAAAATGTGAAGAGATTTTGATCAACATACAACACCTAGGTCTTTAGCGCCGGTGAGGTGTGACATGATGCGAGCATGGAGTACAGCGGGATTGAAGGGACGAGGGAAACGGCCGACCAGCGGCATCGTCCGGCACGATTCCCACTTGCGGAAATCCGGGGACCGACCGAAAGAACGAAAAAACGTCACAGTCAGTCTGCTGGTGTTCCTCAGATTGTTCGTGTGCATGAAGACGAGGACAGATAGCAGTTCTCGAATCGTTCCTGCTATCATCGTCCGTGTTATATTCGTTGTGTTGCCTTGTCTACAACAATTATGTCGCAGTGTTCGTTTGCGTTGTCCTCGTTATATTTGTTCATTCTTGTTGTTGTCGTTGTTATGCATCTTGTTTGGTCATTGTTTAGTTTTTTTTTTCTTTTTCGTATAAACCCCCACCCCCCAGTTATATTCCGATCATGTTCCTATTTCGGAATTATTTGTATATTTGTTGACTACGGTCATTTCTGGCTATACTTTTTCTTTCGTAATTGCATTGCTTATTTCCTCCTGCTTAGTCCTTTCATGTTACTGTGGGTTTTCTGAGATCCACCAATACTCGCTAGCAATGATGTAGCCCTATATCCCACAGAAGCATTCAGTTTGTTAAAGTTCTCGCTGTATAAGATGGCAGTTACATAACTCTCTTGTTATATACGCTCCAGGTGTCCATCTGTCAATGTCTTCTTTTGTCTCTAACTCTGCGATGTTATCAAGATATTCGTTGACAGACTCCCACGCAGTTCTGTCAGTTGACGAGGGAGGGCAACAGAGATAATCTGGAAGCCTTCATAAATTAACAATGGGACAATATAAAGACTTTAAATTGTTTCATATGTATTTTCTTACTGACATTATGCCCGATGCAATTTGCTTATGTAAGTTACTGTTTTAGGGATACATTCAGAAATCGTTGTACAAGTTTAAGGAGGCACTATTCCTCTTGCAAGTTTTGCCTATGGCTGAAACATGTAAAAGGAAATTATTCATTCAATTTCAACTAGAGGATTTTCTCCTTCCATCTTTTTTCTCCCTCTGAAATTACCTGTCAAATGTTTGTCTTTCTATTCCTTTTTAATTTAAATATTACATTGTTACTAATTAATATGGTATCTACAACTAATCACTTTGAAAATGTAGCTTTTGAGGCCAAAAAATAATTGGTTTATGGGTTAGCGCCAGTTACAAACGTCTTAAAATTGTTTACTTTGCCTTAAATGACCTACGCGTACGAAGGTTATTACGTCTCGCCAACAGCGAGATCATTTGCTAACCATTATCTAGGAAAAATATGAAAACTGGACTGAATCAGCCATGATCTATAATTAGGAATCCACCAGTATTTTCTAAAAGTAGTTTCGAGAAAAAAAACACGACTGTATAGCTCAATCTTCTTGCTCTGCAGCAAGTGTTAGGGTTCTTGCTGCGAGAAGTATTGCGTAAAGATTTCACTTCGAAATATACTAAAATAAAAGTTATTGGCATTTTGAAAATATTTATCAGGTTTACGTCTTGTTGACAGCGAGGTCTGCTGTTGTGATATATATTTATTCTTTCTTATTTTCTGATTTGGATGTCCTTGTTTATGCCATTGATGGAATTTTATGTTTTGTATGTATCCTGTTGACTAAAGCATACTGCGCTTTTTTATATTTTCCTATATTCTGTAGCTTTCTTTGTCAGAAATCTGCATCGGAATGAAGTGTGTTCAGAAAGCTATACCATTCATGCACTCCCATTGCACAGCTCTTTCAAAGATCGAGGTCATTAGAGATGATAACACACAATTTTACTGATGGACAGGAACAAGGAAATGAGTAGCCCTATATTAAGGAGCCATCCCAGTATTTGCCTGGATAGATTTTGGGAAACCATGGAAAACCGAAATCAGGATGGCCGTATCCGTTAGTCAAAACCTGTTCCTTAATGCAAGTACGTGTTACGATTGCACCAACTCAATCGCTAGTTTGCAATTTTTAAAACATACAAAAAATCTTTCTCTGGGTTAACACAAATGTATTCTGAAGTAACTTAGCTCTATTTATTTTAGAGCAAGTTATTTTAATTTTTTCATGTCTGTAATTAGCATAGCTTTTTTTCTATTTATTCAAACAGATAACTGTCAGCTCTTACACATAAACAGTGAAATCTAAATGTTTTTAAATTTCGGGAAATGGCATTGTATTTAATACGAGGTTTAGTATCTACAAGTTTAGTAGTGTTTGATACAAAAAAAGGTTACGAATTTTTTTACTTTCCGGTACCATTTAGCGATAAGCGACAACAACTTTGTAGTTTGTGTGTTTCATTACCAATTTCGTGACAACTCTGCTGCAGTAGAACGTGTCGCGATAAAGGTATCCCCCAGTTTTCTGGAACACAGATATTACAGACGAGATGTCCAAATTCATCTCAAGGTTATTACACTAGGAGATAATGATCAAAGGAATTATTTTGGACACGCACCACTGAAACGTTATGTCGTCCCTGAAAACTTGTATGATCTCATCCAAGTAAAACGCCCGTACTCTTACATGTAATCGTTATGCAGTCTAGTCATGCGCCTGTGGGCGGTGGCAGGGGGAGTTTGGGGGGGGGGGGTAACCCCCTTCTCCAAAAGCCACAAAAAATGGGGGAAAAAATCCATCCTATTATAAGATTTAAAATATTTTTACAATTATAATATTCAATGTTTCGTTACGAAAAACTGCTCAAATACTGCAATTTGCACCTAGAAATCCAAGATTTTCCTGGGGAGCATCCTCTTAAAGGGGTTGTCGGTGTTCATTATATTATTCTCAGGTTAAACCCCCTCTTACACAAACCCTGGCTACGCCACTAGTGATAACGTTGTGTTATTCTGTATTGTGTGTATGTATAGGTGGTTCACGATAAACTGAGCACTTTTGAAGACCTTCTTGTCAAGTAAATAAAATACAATAGTTATTGTGACCGCAACCGTTAACTTCTGAGTGTAATCCCACTTTGATTATTACTGAGGGTGTTTTATTCATGTATAAAGTGACAGTAGACTAACAATTACACGAGAGGAGAAAAGTAACTAGGGTTTCAAAAGCACTCACCTATAACGTTATCTTTATCTCGGTTACTGCCTGTGCTGTCTTATTTGTGGTGTCCAGTTTTTTAAACACGTTTTTATTAACTCGCTTTCTTATCTGTCTGGTTGATAACAATATACTAGGGTAACGATGAACTAGAGACCTGGCTGGAACTTTAACACAGCAATTCAATAAAAGATGAAAAAAATAAACTATAAAATAATTATGAAAATAAAAAAAAAAATTTGAAATAACCCTTTTGCTAAAAAACAAATATTTGCAATATTTTACTCACAAAACTTAAACAGAAAATAATGTGAAATAGGAACAGTTTTCAGTATACCACTTTTTTAAACGGACTTTAAAGTATAAAATAATTTAATTTGTAAAATTTTTTGTAAGATTTAAAAAGAAAAAAATAGTGGAGTGTATGCAATAATACATTATTGATGCATGAAAAGTACACTTAAGTTATTAACAGTTTTATTGCAGCGCCAATTATATGAACATTTTAACAACAGCTACTCTCTACATTTCTTACTATTATCCATTGCATGCACCTCACGTTTTTCGTTTTAAATCTTACAAGTATTTTTATTAAATAAATTATTTTACACTTATTATATACTTTAGTCCCTTTTAAAAACTTGGTATATTGATAACTATTTTTTATTTAGTATATTTTGTGTTAATTGTTCTTTGCTGTTCCTCTTATTATTGTGCCTTGACAAAATTCTTCAAAGGTATTTTTTTCTTGTTAATTTTAGTTATGTATGTATTGCATATGTTGGACGGCTTGTCTCAGTAGTTAGAGCTCCCGGCCAGAGGGGCAAGGGTCCCGGGTTCGATTCCCGGTCGAGGAGGGAAACTTACAGTTGCCTCTCCGGGTTCAGGAAGGTATGTAATGGTGTCTCTTTGTCCCTATGCTATGGAAGGCGACAGCGAACCGGCGCGGTTTCGTGCTCGCCTAGTCGCGCCTCAGGTGTACCATCCTGAGGTTTCAAACTACCCGCCGGGTTGTGAGAACTTCATCGTATGTTGACAACAGCCAAATTCGGCTCGTTTCTTTTATTGTTTTCTAGGATCTTCATTTTTTTTGTGCGGTATAGTTAGCGACACTGGAACATCGCGGGGAACGTTGATTGCTAGGTTCCAACGTGCTGTGCATGATACATTGAACGTTTTGTATTGATATTTGTTATCTTTTACTTAAATCACTGTTTCTCTCTTCAACAGGCACAGTTAGTAGTGTCACAGCACGTGTGTGATTTTGTCCCAAAATTGTCCACACGAGTTGCAAATTGCATCTTTCCGCAATAGTATGATACAGTTTATTGGAGACTACGTTGACTTTACGTTTTCCGCTATGTTCCAGTGTCTCTAGATATAGTGCTACAATAACACATGTGAAAAACGTTTCGAGCACTCAGGCTGTCCGAGCTGCGAGCTTATGGCTGTTTTTCCCCCACAGCTCTGGGAGCGGCGTATGGAACGGCAAAGTCGGGCACCGGTATTGCTGCCATGGCAGTGATGAGGCCGGACCAGATAATGAAGTCCATCATCCCTGTAGTCATGGCGGGTATTATCGCCATCTACGGGCTGGTGGTGTCCGTGCTGATAGCCAGCGCTATCAACCCGCCTCCTGATTACTTGCTCTACAAGTGAGTTCTTTCTACAAGTCAGGTACTGCTTGTATTTCACGAGCTCCCAACTATTTACATGTATGTTATTAAATGTGCTAGCTAAAATAACAATAAATTCTAAATTGACGTACCGGCTCTATCATACAGGCTCTCAGAAAAAGCTTGGCCGACGTCCTCGGGTGTCGTCCTGGTAATTTTATAATAGTTTAGATAGTATTTTGATATCATTTCACAGCATGGCAAGGAATAAGCTAAGAACTCTAAGCTCGTAGATATGCGCTGTCTTCTGCTCTGCAAAACAGAGTGTTTTAAGAAACTGTATATACACTACATGTAATGGGGGATGTAATACAGCTCGTAAATTAATGGGGATTTATCACTGCCAGTTTTGATCAATGATGGTCTCATAAATCAATGTATAGAGAGGTTTGTTTACGTTTTCCACGTCGACTCTGAACAAGTTATCGTTTGTCACTTTTTTTTATTTCTTTCGTAGTGGTGTCTGTTACTGTTGCGGCTAATTGTAGTCGTTCGCGTAAGAAAATACCCGTTTTATTGACAGATATTAAGTCCGCAACAATTTCAGAAAATCTGTAAAGCTTTTATACATGCCTTGCCGTGCCAAAAATATTTATACATCCACTGAAACAGAAGTTATAGAAAGAAAATTGATTATAAACACAAGGTGGTGAAGAATATGTCCCTTACCTCGTATTATGTTACAGATCTACAGTAAGCAAATGTTAAGTAATTTCAATGAAAACATTGTTTTGCTTTCTATTGGAAAATTCAACACGAGTGGTGAATCGTACTACGTTTATTCATTAGAAGTTAACATTTGTGTAGCTAAGGATACTACAGTGCTTAAGGTCCTGACAAGAAAAACGAGTGTAGGATAAGATCATGTTCCAACTCTCTTTGGAAACGGTATTTAGGGTTCTGCGTTTCGTTTTCGGTAAGCTTCCAATTGGAACACCTCACCTGTCAATTATTGGTAGTTTGCCTTGCTGTCTGGTGTCCCATTTTTGAAACTGGGAATGTTTTTGTTTTTGATGATGCGCTCTATGACGGTATATTGGTTGTACAACAGGAAACGATGGTGAGCCTAGTTCAAGAATGCTAAACAAAGAGTTCGAAACATGTTTACGAATGGTTTTCATGAAGTTTAACATAATTAAAATAAACTATAGGTAATTTATTTTCCTGTTTATTGCAATATGGCGACGATTTGGGGTTTTGTATTTGGTAACTGGTAGTTAATAAAACGCAAAACACAATATACCAAAATACGCCACTGATTTTGTGCGCAAAATTGGGTCACGGGAGACACGGCCTGAAAGTTGTCGCACTGTCTGTCGGCAGGGGCTTCGTCCATCTGGGCGCCGGATTGGCGGTGGGCCTCAGCGGGCTGGCAGCCGGCTTCGCTATCGGCATCGTCGGGGATGCTGGGGTGCGAGGTACTGCCCAGCAGCCTCGCCTCTTTGTCGGCATGATCCTCATCTTGATCTTCGCCGAAGTGCTGGGTCTGTACGGGCTCATCGTCGCCATCTTTCTGTACACCAAGTAGGCGGCGCACCTTCTCTCTCTCCTCCTGCTGCTTCTGTCCTGACTCTTCTCTACGCAGCGAAGGTGTGCGTCGTCCAGCTAGCTCGCCGCTACTGTTTGTACATAGTTTAACCTCTTGAGAGACATACGCCACGTCATTCCAGGCCAGCAGTGTTCCTTCCATGACTAAGAATTGGCGTCTCAGTGGGCTGGCAATAGTTCTTGCAGTGAATACCTTCAAGTGTGACTTGCATCACATGGGGTGACATTCGGACAATTTTATTATTTTTTATTTTTATTTTCTATGTGTGTCAACTCTGAGTGATGGATAGCAATGTAATTACATGTGGATATGCATTATCTGGAATTCATCGCAAGTGAATTTATTTGCTCACTGCTGCCATAAATGAGAAAAATATATTTTTGGGACGTCCCAAAGTCACCCCACGTGTCCAAAGTCACCCCCGATTACCACATGTATAGTTCTAGAAGTCGCGAAGGTATAGGATTTTGTTTACGCCTTTTGGCAGCACGCCGCTGGATCTTGGTCATCATTATTACTTTTATATTTCAACGCTAGAGCGCTGAAAATTCGGATGTTTACCTTATCCGTAATGTCAAGCTGGATTCATAATTACCACGTAGCATACGTACATAAGAAGTAGAAAGCTGACCACTCCAGTCACGTACGTACGCCTGCTACGTGATTATATGAATGCTTACATGCATACTCAGTGCTTATACTTTTACACGTATGTAAGCTAAGGGATGGTTGTGAATCCAGCTTTATTCTAGGCTACGTAAGATAGTTCTCTGGTTGCCCGCTAGGGGGTCTCAGTCAATATCCAGCTACAGTGGCGATCACAGCGGCGAGCCAAAGAACTCGTTGAAAACCGCGTAGAAAAATTAACCTTGCTTGGCGACTTCTACACTTATACATATAATTGTACTTGTCTTACATGGCAGGACAACCATCAAGAAGATGCATCCCAGAAAATGTATGATATGTTTACGCTAACGTATACATTTTTCAAAGTCCTGTTCAGATTTTCCTTTTAAATCATTTGTAAATATCTGCCTCGTGATCAGCGAACACTGAGCATACTTATCATCACTCTAGAAATTTACTGTCTGAAGTCATAATGAAATCTGTCTATTGGTTATTCTCACTGTTGAGGAGGCTTAGGTGCTTAATGAAGGAAAATGTTGTTGATTACGATGATTTTCAAAATATTCTGTGGGAGGACTGTTCCTATTGGTTACAAAATAAATAGTCATTATTACTTCATGAGATTAGATAACGAGGATAAAATACTTAATACTGAGAATGCAATCAACATTTAAATATTTCTGTAGTGTTGAGTTATTGTGTGAAAATGTTCCGAATGTGGAGAAATTGGTCGCTGTTATAAGCCCAAGGTAGTTGTAGATTCCTACTTACACGCATGTTGCATGTTGTAATATAGTCGGGGAAATTATTTCAACACTACGGCCAGTTCCACGTCTCATTTTGTTTTTATGTACTTATGTATATTTCAGCCTTTTGAATTGTATATTAAAGATTTTGTAATAAAATCACATAGGTAGTTATTTATTAGATAAATGTTCTGTATTGTTAATGAAAAATATATCTTAACAGTAAATATTTGGATGATTTCTCAAAACTAATAATAATTTTTAACCCTATTATCACCAATATGTATTCTTTTTTTATCTATATTCCACCTGCTATACGCATAACGTGACACTATTTATTTTAAACCGGCGTTGCGCACTTTTGAATATTTCAGATACATAAATAAATTCTGATTATTTGTCCTGGTTTTGCTCACTTGTTTAGTTCACAGCAAGAGATACTGCTATAGTTCTATGTACACTTGAAACATAATTAAAATATTTAATTTCTCCAAGCATAAACAACATGCGACGGCGTTTTATATTAAGGTGGCCGCCTACCCGACGCTTCAAATGCGTTGCAGTGTGTTCGTAAACAGGTTTTTTCTACGGAAATATTCCACGTGCATGTGCTTATTGTGGCAACGTACGAAAAGAAAACAAACTTCTGTCAAGGTCGAAACCTCATTGTTATAACGCCGCGCTCATTAAAAACACTGTTTCTAAACCCTCCAACATAGCTAAAAACGGCCTTTTCAGACTTCCATAATTCAAAATGTACTAACCGTGTATATATGAAACTCAGGTTGCGACCTGCACTGAACTTAGCTGCAGACTTTCCACCAATAAAATAATATGGTCACCGCTTAGTGTCCCATAGTAAAAACCGTTCGGCGGGAACCTTGCACGCTAGTTCAGCACTTGGCTCGTTGAGGCGACGCGTCATTTGATGCGCGCTTCAAGGTCGACCTTACTGCTCCGTCGCTTTTGAGTCTCTCGCGCGCGGGTAGGCAGCGCTCTTAATGAAACATATGCACGCTAAAAGAGTGAACTCTCACCAGATACAAGAGAAAAAGTAGCAGATTTGTTCATTAAACCCTGATTTCTGTTCCTTTGTTGAATATTGCCATGTCTCTAACATGTAGGTACTTAATTTGGATGACCGTTTTACTTTCATAGAACCAGTTTAGAATGGTTAAACTTATAAAGACGTCAACTTAAGGAACTATATATCCTAATATAAATACAAAATTGTCTCCCATCGTTAGAATAAATTATTTTTATTTGGATTTTACGTCTCATCGACAGCGAGATCATGCAGAGATAATACGGTTACACACAACTTTATACAAGGGCAGGAACTGAGAAAGAAGTCGGCCGTGGCCTTTCTTTAGGAACCATCATTGCGTTCGCGTGGAGCGATTTGGGGAAACTGTCAACAACTTCAATCTGATTCATCCTAAAGGGCATAATTCAACGCCACTAAAGCATACTAACTTCAGTGACAAGTGCGTAGAATTATCCGTTAAAAAGCATTTGCATTCTACAAGCCTTAGTGTAGCCACACATATAAACGGTTTTCCGTGATTGTCACACAACAAAATGCAGCGTTTGGAATGATGACAACCTGTCTCAATACATAAATGAAAACTGCACGTGAAATTCTGTAGCACTCAATCAAATACACATGGCGTGTGTTGTAAACCTAGACAGACATGCTAGGACCATATCAACTAGTTTCCTGCCATTGGTTCCCTATATCGAAGTTCTTCATTTATGAAGTCCTCTTACTATCTGTATAGTTCTGGTCGTTAAAAAAAAGAGGGCGTAGTACATAATTCAGGGCTAAAATCATTGGTTTAAAATTGTAGATTTTTCGAAGCCAATTTGCAAAAATCTGAAACCAACAATCCTATACAATAACTTTTGCCAACTTTCCGAGCGAAAGTTTTTCACGAGTAACGTATTTCTGAACAACAATCTTCGAATCCGAAATTTCGTTTATTGAATTATTTAACAAATGCATCATTCTGGGTAAATGTTTGCTCATAAAGTTGCCAAAGTTCATCATATCTAGGATTGTTGTTTGGTAGTTTTTCCATATTGACTTTCAAAAACGTGTAGATTTATTTAGAATTTTTAGCGTTTATTTCTTTATCACACCCTCTTAAGGCTAGAAACAATTTATCTGATAGCTTCAGTGCTGCTAACTTAGCTTAGAGCCATGGAGTTTAAATGGGTTGTACGTAAAAGTCTTACGAAATATTGCGGTGGAAAGAGTTTTTTCACAAAAAAATCGCTTATTATTTTTGTGGAATATAAATTTAAAGTTTAAATTGCATTTAAATTGCAGTATTAAAAAATTTAAGGTTGGTAAAGTTCCTCATACGATAGGTTTATGAACTGATTCAAGAGATGCAAGAAACGTTAACACTGATTTCCCATTTACGAACTCCGTGTAGTTAAGTTTGTAACTGCCGGCTTCGGTAGCCCGAGAGCTTACGAGTGTTCAAGTGCGATAAAGTCATTATTTTATAATTATATGAAATAGACTTAGTTTTATAGGCGATACTTGTGAGTGCAGTTTACTCTTACGGAACAATTTTAGCTGCCGTAGTTTTCTCATAATGGTGTGTCAAAGTCAACATTTGCTTGTTCTGTTGCCATGCAAATAGTAAAAACCAATTGACTTACGTACGTGAAATAATTCACAGTTAAATAACATGCTATAGGCTACGTAGTAAAACATTTGGAAAATACCGCGGACTGTTTTTGTATTTAAAAAATTGGCGAATTTGCAACTTTTTTCTGTACATTTGCGATTTTTTTAAATTCAAAATATTATTTTGCGGTTTTTTAATGTTACATTGCATAGAGCATGGGACGTAATTTCACAGTGAATTATTTTGTTTGAGTAGGTCAATTGGTTTTCACTATTTGCACGGCAGCAGAACATGCAAATGTTGACTTTGACTCCCTGTTATGAGAAAAAATATGAGAGCAAAAATTGTTTCGTAAGAGTAAAATGTACTCACAAGTATCGTCTACAAAACTAACAATGTTTCGTAAAAAAATATAAAATTATGATTTTATCGCACTTGAACATCCTTAATCAGAGTGTATACACACAGCAAGCTAAGTAAGTACCAGCAACACAGTGACATGAGAATTTGTGTTACGTAACATTTGCACATTTTGCTTTTTGTTAAAATTTCCTTAGAGCATATGATTAGAAAAATACCACTCTGCACTCAGGGCTTACTCTTATTTTACTTATTTATATCAGTTAAAATTAAGCCATGAGTTGAATTTCATGGGATTGTAAAGAATGCAGAATATGCTACGAAATAAGTTCGTTTAATTGTATGTGTGTGAATTTTCATCACTGAGAGGAGCAGAAAATCTTCTTTGATAAAGTGTTGTTTTGTGTTTGTCACATATTACTAGTAGTCTACATTACTGAAACTACGATGACATGTTGCACTATTGCAAAGAAAAAAATTCTCAATACCTCACAAAAATCAAAATAATATTAGATTGTATTCGGCGTGTGATAGTACACACCAGTAAAACAAATTTATGTAGTTTATGTGGTATTATATGTTATTTGTAATGCAGGCATTGGCAGTGGGAAGTACCGCTAGCTCACCATGTCTGGGTGCTCGGCAACGGAAACCACTGTAGCTGAAACCCGGTATCGATACACTGCGCAGTCTACGCATACGAGCAGTTCCGTTGCTAGTCTAGAGGCGCATCATTGAACAGTCGTCATCATACTTCCCTTGGAGGTCTTGCGCATCAACTGCACGAGGTTAGCTGCGGCAAGTTCGCGCACGACGCTACGTAGGTGGGAAGCGTTTTAATTACGTGCCACCTTGCGAAGTAAAATAAGTTGTTCTCTATTTACGAGACGTTAACATAATGACGAAGAAACCCAGACATTACAGATGTATATTAAAACACTGAATGTTAGGCCTAATGCGCAGTGAGAATATGCCTGTATCTTCGCGACGTTAGGCTCGTTTTTTTTTTTTTTTTCACAAGTGTTGTTGCAGCACACGTTACACGAGGTGACGGAGCAATATTGCAAAAACGGAACACGACTTGTGTCGTTAGTGGGTGGGGGGGGGGGGCGTATACGTAGGCCTACTTAATTAATTCGAAGATCTGATTTTGCATCTTCAAAAACTGTGTCAAATTTCCAAAAATCCACTTGTATTTTCACTTTTTAAATAAAAATCATTTTCACTACTAACATAGATTCCATGTATGTTACCTGGATATGAACTATCTCATTTCTGTAAGCGAGATATTTTTATTAGGGGTAAGTTGTAATACCAGTTACATTTTAACTTATGACCTGCCATAATGCAAAAAATTAATAATATAAAATTACATTATTGGACAAAAATGCATTCAGACGTCAAGTTTACATGTTGGGAACCTACTCCTTGCGTCTGCGCACTGAATGCAGTTCTTTTTCTCGTGTGCAGAAACAAGAATCTGCCAATAGCAGTGGTTCAGAAGAGCGAAGTGTGCAGGCAGAGAATGGTGGTATTCGTGACTTTTAACACCTTAGATAAGAAAGACCTGGGA
Organism: Medauroidea extradentata; assembly: GCA_003012365.1. Lineage (NCBI taxonomy): Eukaryota > Metazoa > Arthropoda > Insecta > Phasmatodea > Phasmatidae > Medauroidea > Medauroidea extradentata. Next base: position 26,108 of record PNEQ01020929.1, read on the forward strand.
GTTACAAGTTGAAACTTTTATTTCATTTTTTATCTTGGCGTTACGTTTAAAACCTCGTGACAATTCCATTCTGTAAATATGATAAATTTATGTGTTATCTGCTCGCCTAATCAGTTCGGCACTTTATCACTCAAAAGTAATCTCGCTGTTACATGTTTATGTAACCTATTTACTTTACCTGATCTTTTTACATTCCACGATTTGAAACATTTGTCAAGCAGAAATGATTTCACAATTCTGTAGCAGAATGGTTTCTGTAAGTAACTACTTTTGCGTTTGTTGTTTATGACGATCTGGCCCATATACTTGGACATAGCAATGGCCATTTCCTTTGCTTTAAGGATTTATGTCAGTAAAATCATGAACGCTTGCTGGGAAAACACTGCCAAAGAATAAATTACCGAAAAAAAAGCTTAAGGTAAGTCAGCAGTAGATCACACTCAATTATTTTGTATTTTCGCCAAAGCTACGTGAAATTAATAAAGTTATGACAAAATAATGGCACTAAAAAGTCTTGAGTTGAAAAAAGGTCCACTAGCTGCTACTCAGTGGAACTGCAGACAATGAACGAATAGACAGGGCTTAAGTATGCATAGGATATTTGATTCCAACATGCAGGTCATTGAATCCGCGTAATTTCACCACCTGTACAAGCTCACACACACACACATACAAGCAGGATGTATCTGAACAGCTGGCACAGACGCAGTGAGGTGATTTCTTATGAAAAATAAAGTGGAAAATATATAGGACACTTAGTATAGGTTTAATATTTACGGAGTAACGAGTCTTTGAATATCGAGTTTTAAAACCGCATGTTACTAAAATATCGTGAACAGAATTATGTAAAACGAACAATACTCTAAACATCGATTTATGTTATTAGGGTCTTCAGACTCACATCAAATACTGGCAAATTCCTTCAGCCGTCACTAAATAACATGGGTGGCCACCCTCTAATTGGCTTCAACTATTGTACCATTGGGATATTGGAATATTTGAAGGTGTTTTATTAGTAACAAAAAAGGGTCCTCTTATTGTAACTGTCTTGGAAACATAGTTGTTAAAATGCATGCGAAGCTTTGGCTGCAGCGATGAAGTGCTAGGAGAGCATAAGTGCGTTTTGTTGTACTCACTGCACAGTTTTTGGCGGATAATCACTGTAAACAACATTTTCCACACTTCAATAAGTTCACGATACCGCCTCAACAGGCACAAACTCCGTGAGATGATTTTCTATTCAAGATTGGATAGAAAACTTTGCGTACGAACAATGTCCTACAGTAACTCGTAAGGGAGGTAATCACCCTTACAAATCGACGTTTTAAAATGTTTTAACTGAAATTAATAAAACCTACAGAGCAATAACCTAATATTATCTTAATGATGTTACTTTACGTTGGGCTTAAGCTGTTGCGCAACTATTGTGGAGTACAAACATTCCCTACGTCGAGAACAAAAAATAGATGATGTGTGTGTAATACATGGGTAGTTTTATTGCTTTCCAAAGATGTAATACACATACATAATACACGTCACCTTCATGGAACACTTTATTGCGAACTGTTTGAGAGGATTATCATGTGAGGGTGCACTTTTATGCCTGCCAGGTACGCAACCCCGCGTTGCAAGGCTGGTCGTATGATCACGTTTCAGTTGCTTTGTGTGAATATGGGTAACGCGATAAGACAGTAGTTGTTTGTACAGATCATCTGATAGTTGTAATCTAAAAGGGAAACCGTAGATCGTAGCTGCACGAGAACGTACCTTGCAAACAACCCACTTGTATTATACAGTAACAGTTCAAAGTGGTGACCACTTTACTTCACTACACAACTGACAGCGATGAACAATCGATTGTCTGACGCGATCAGACATGTGCGGTGTTGCGAATGGTAGTACAGGCATCAGTAATCTGGGCGCAGCAAAGTTTAGCTACTGTGTTAATTGGGGTCTGGTATACCAACGTATTGAGATGACCCCACAGAAAGAAATCAGGTAGCATCAGGTCTGGTGAGCGTGGTGGCCACTTCACAGGTTCGCCTCTACCTATTTATAGCCATTTTCGGCCAGACGACATTTTTTATTAATCTTCCGCCACTGTTTAAGATTCTGTAGTAGAACAAGAATTTCAGTGAATTGTTCCGAAGTTAGAAGCAGAAGAAAAATGTGGTGCCCCACTTGAACAATTGTGGACCAGTGATATCACCAAACTTAATTACTTACAAAGAAGTAAATTATTTATAAGATCCTGTACAAAGTTTTGTTACTTAAAATTAAGTAATTTTTGAAATTAATGAAATTTTAAAACCTGTTTGCAGGGTAGCATTATTCCCACAATTTTCACTTTAGAGACAAATTGAAAACACTTTTCGACATGTTTTTTTTTTGTGATCTATCACCACACGAAATTAACACACACTGTCCTGACTCATCCTGTGTATAACGTGTGTGTGTAGGTGTGTGTGTGTGTGTGTGTGTGTAGGTGTTGGTGTGTGTGTGTGTGTGTAGCAGCAGACAATGTCAGCAGACAGGAAAATGATCCTGGAATTCGCGAAGCATTTGTTTTTAGATAGCGAAATGCAGTTTTCTGATCTAATATGAACAGCCTTTATTTGACTTTTGCAAAATGAAAAGAAACTATTCTGGTGGCTATTTTCGGAACTAAAAACTTTGGTGGATTCACAAGATAACTCGTAAATCTGCAGCGTTTTTTTGATGAGACACTGTAGCGTCATTGTAAGTACATACTAATAATCAATATACTGCTACAAACCATCACTTGAAAAGACTACACATATTATGTGGATTGTCCTTGAAATTGACTACAGATATTTTGGTGAATGACAGAGAATTTTCATGCAGTGTATTAACGCAATAAACGTCAAGCTGCAATTTTATTGTCCTTTCGTTGCGAAACAATATCATTACAGTACGCAACATTTCAAGACGTGTTACAGTTTTTTAACATTTCGTTCTGCGTAGTCAACGCCAAACATTTTTTTAGTTGATAAGTTGAGAATGCCTCTGCAAGCTTATACAAATAACAACATAAAAATAATGACTTCAAACGTTAAATCTGTCATAGTAGCATAAGGTTCCATTTCCACCTATATCCATCACATAAAAACTCTCACTCGGACATCCTTCATTGTCCTCCACAATACCTGTGCTTATTTCAAGAACCATACGTATAATGTGGAGCAAATCCAGAAAGCTATTTCCACGCGGAAAAAATCTGATGTTGACTGCACAGAATCTTTTATTATGAAGTTATATACCTTGGGCTCTCATTTTACAAGTCATCCTTGGCGCTGATACAGGCTCAGTACAGTGCAAGTTTGCCTGATTTTGACACTTCTGAGGAGTGTATGTAGACAGGATTGAAGGGAGCCTGTTTTTACAGAAAGTCATGATGGTTTACAGAACAGCACAAAGCAGCTGCCAGGCATCTTTCTCAGAAGAGAAACATCAAAATATAGACAAATATGTCTACTGTAAAATATCAGTCGTGAGGAATGGTTTTTTAAAGGGCGTAGTACATAAATTAACGTAAACATAGACATATTGTATGACTTCTAGTGATTTTTTTAAAAATATATAAAAACAAGATCAAGGCAATCCTTAAAACTATATCCAGTCAATTTTGTCAGTATAACATTTTCCCAGAGTCATGTGTTTCAGATGAGCTATTTGTGATGCCGACTGTCAGTAGCACGAACTCCGAGCGGGAGATGTATATATTTGTTTGTAAAGCTCGAAAATGTGTAAAATATGGATTTGCTCTGTTATGTTTTTACAATAAAGTTTTCACAAAACTGTTAATTCCAATAAACGTAATTAGCGTAAATGCATGTATACCGACAGGTGTGTGTAATGCACATCACCTCTATTCGCAAGCCGCTCAAATGACATGCAGTGCTTTAGCATTAATCTTTCATTCTTATCTATGAGTTTTTCAACATTGGCCGTTATTTGTGGGAGGTGTGGTGTAAAGACCAAGTCGAAGTTTCTGTCCAAGTGTTTTTCAAGTCCGGTTTTTGGAATTTACCCAGATACAGCGTCTAAATACGTTTTTAATAGAGTTGCTCTATTTTTAAAAACATAGACGAATAGTTTGAAGTGTTTTTAACAGCTAAAGGTATTGAGGATAAGTTGGTTCTTTTAGAAACTAGTAGTGATTAAGTATTCGTAAATAGGACACATTAGCACACCTTTCTAAGCCATCATGTTTGGCGAGCTCCATGTTCTCATGAAAACCTCCAGCCTCTTACGCATATTCTGTCACGGCGGACATATATACGGCACTGTTCAGCAACTATCATTTCCACGCCGTGTTTACTCCTATCTTCCCCTTTCTTACACGTCTCTGTGACGTCAGGAAGACGTAACTTCCTTGCACGAGCCAGTGACTTGTGCAGAGTCCCGGGAAACTGGCACCGCGCTTCGTAGCGAAACTATCGCGCCATGCGGGTTTCCTTCCTGCCTAAAAACCTCATATTTCCGCGAGAATGACTTTACATAAGCATAAGAAACTGTCATTCTGTATCCAACTATCGCCTGTCATAATTTGTAAACAAAGTTCTGCGGTCAGAATGTAATTTGAGATGTCTGCAGGGCATCATCGAACTTATTCACAACTATATTTCCAACTTTTTTCTCATACAACTGAAGTTAGTCGAAGTGTATTAGTGAAGCAGCTGTAGTAATTTGAATAGTAATAAAAGTAGTAGTAAAAATAGTAATATAAGCAACAGTACTGTAGCAAAAGTAGTAGCATATGTAGTAGCACTGACAGTAGAGATAGTAATAAAATTAGTACAGTAGCAGAAGTAATAGTAGAAGAAATATCATTAGGGGCAGAGGATGTTGGTAGAACTGGTAGAAGGTAGTAACAATAGCAAAGTCATCACAAAGTTGGAAATTATACCTAACTATCCAGAACACTTAAAAATATTACGCAAAGAAAGTAACTGCGAAGAAATTGATAAGTACCATAATGTTCCTCCTGTGATCAAAGCTTGCGTAAGTAAATTGCGTAAAAATACCTGTTTAGTGTTTAGAATGAAACCACTGGTTTATCGGAACAACTACTAGGCACGAAAATTCGGCGCAGAAACATTGTCGAGGTGATGAAAAGACGAACAGCACACTTTAATCTTTATTGCAATGTCGTAAAATGATAAGACCTTCGTGCGACTGCAAGACTGCACGCCATCCCAGTGCCTTGCGCAAACAACAGTGCTATTAGATGTACGTGCCAGAGATGTCTTTGTTCGGAACGAAGTGACGGAGAAGTAAGTACAGATTTATCAGGAAGAACAGGGCAAACAATTTGCTCTAACACAGTTTTTTTACACGATTTTCTCATTCTGAACGCAGTTTCTTAGTTGACGAGAGGTCACGGTAGTGTAGAAGACATACCACGCTTTTCTACCACGGCGATGAGGGAGTTCTCAGGATACTCTCAGTTTCCCCGCCCTTGCATTCCGCCGTAGCTCCAATCCTCCACTCTCGTCTCACTCAATCCTCATGACCATCAACTTTGTTTTCTCCACTAACTCATCCCCACCAGAAATAAAATGTTTATCTTACATAATTTTTACCACTGATTTAACGTAAATTTGATCAGGTTTTCCTAACACGATGTTCATGGCATAAAAGTTTAAAATAATAATAAAAAAAAACATTGTCCAAAACTACATATATAGTTACGGCACGCAGACATGCGGCAGAAAAAAACCCAAGTCTCAATGATGACCTGCGATTATAGCTTTTGAATGCTGGACACCGGTTATTGTCTTAAGACATTTTTTATCCTGCTACATAAATACCCCCAATTAATATACGAAAAAATATGAGAAAATGACTTGCTCCTAGCATACTGTAATTATATGGAAAACACAAAATTGACATTGTACCTCATGCCAGGATTACCTCTTTATCAAGTATATCAATATGACTTACTGCGCACCTGCTAAGCAAAAAAAAAAATGCTGTATAATTAATGCAAGAATATATAACAACCATGCTGCCAGATTACTTTTACAGATCTCACCACCTCATCAGTACCACTCAGATTTCAGTTTTCACTATGGTATCATTACATGCCCGACTTCGCTCCTGTCCGATATAGGCTAAGTCGGAGGACCGGCAGGAAAGAACTTCCTGTGAGGATGATCGATAGCCTCACTACACTGTACATTTTTGTCTTACTTTCATACTCTATCCATTCTAAGGTTGCAGCTAATTCATTCAAGTAAATGACAATAAAATATTTGCAAAACATAAATTTTATCTGAAATATTGAAAAATACAAGGTAATTGTGTTACGGCACATTCACAATGTGAGGAATCAAGACATAATTCAGTTGCTTTGATTTATTTCGTTAGCAATTTTATTTCTGCTGCAACCTTACAGTGAACAGACTATAGTACACAGGTCGGACCAATCTGTATTGGAGGGTGTGCGAATGTGGACATAGGAAGTAGGAGTAGCTATGGGAGGTCACGTGTCTCCCACGAAAATCTTGCGTCGTAACTATTTTATGTTGTCACAAATACTGATTTTTGTGTGGAAAAGTGACCCTAATCTATATACTGCGAAAATAAAGCTTGGAAAAGTTTATTTAATTTAATTTTTTCTCATTTTTACGAAACATAGGCTACTTTAGTTATTATGCTTCCTCGCCCCAAGTTTTAAGTGACATCCCATCCTCAATGTTAAGTTACGCTATGCCTTTGTCCTGTAAGTGGCACTTGACGTGGTAGAGGTGGGAAGAAGGTTGGTGTCACCTCGCTAGCGACGCCCCTTATCAGTCCCCGAGTTTTGAGCTTATCTCCTCTGATAGTGTCGCCAGCCTGGTGCGTCCTCGCTCATGCCAGCCCGGTGAACAGGGAGTAGTAGAGATGGGCAGAATGAAACAATTTACTGTTTCGAAACATTTGAAACGGCACAGTGAAATGTTTTGAAACAGTGTTTCGAAACAATGAAACACTTGCATAAAAAAAAAGTGTCTTGTATTGTGTCTGTGCTGAAACATATTTGATTCATTAATTTCTTTGCTGCTAGATATTAACTCATTGCCGTGCCTGGAAGTATTTAAAACAGGATATTATAAATACTCTTGATTATAATACTTCTGTGCTTGGTTAACTGGAAAATACGCAAAAATAGATATCCTATTTTCTATTGCTTTTATAAAGTCGTCTATAATTTTAATATGTCCCAATTAAAAGTAAACTCATGTTTCAATTAAACAGCCCGTATTCAGAACCTTATAATTAAAATATGTGTTTGTATGGAATAACTTTCACGTCTAATTAAGTAATTTTAATAACTGACGCAAAATTTTTTTTCATAACTACTGATTGCCAACGCATTCTACAATGTAGTCACGGACTAAAGCAAAAAGGTGTCGGATATTCTAATAATACATCGCCATGTTTGCTCCATAATGCGTACAATTACATTTTTGTAATAACATGTCGCATATCGAACTATTTACCATTTTCAGTACAAAACACTTTTATCAAAGTTGAAGCATCTCTTTAGACCTTCTAAACACTGAAAAGTGAGATTAGTGAAATAATAGAATAATATAAATAATTAGGGCCGTATTCACAGTCGTGAGATAGTTCCGAGATGATCCTGAGATCATCTTGTGCCAGTTAGTCCAGGGTTGGTCCTATAGTCCGTACCAAGTGTTACCTTATTCATAAACGCCAAGTAACGTCGGACTAGATATAGTCCGCGTCTATGAATAAGACAAAAATTAGTCCGACGATAATCCCGCACTAGTCCGGGTCAAAAACGACTATGAATAAGCCCCTTAATATATTTTTTAACCTCGTCTTCTTACGGGACTTTCAGTAACTAATAAAGATTGTTTTCTGGCTGTGGGGATATAGCCAAGGCCATTGAATAAGACGTAAATTATTACAGTACAAACCATCATTTTACTAAACTAATTTAACGTAAAAGTATGGCTTTATTTCTGTAATGTGAACCATTTGCACTAAAAGGTTCCAGTTTTTAAAATATATTGCTCATTAAACTGCTAAAATTTTTTTAGAAATAAGTATGTTCCTTTACAAAGAATAAAATAAATTCTAAAATGCAAAATGTTAGTGTTTCAATTAAATATGTCACGTTACGTGACGATTCATGCTAACTTCTCCTTTCAGATGCATTAATAATAGCTATACTAAAACCCCTGTTGAAGTTTCAATAACAAGTCCTTTCCCGAAAATTTACTGTTTCAGAACCACGTTTAAAACAGAACACCGTATTGGCTCGTACGATGCGCTGAAACAGTATGAAACGAACAATGAGACAGTGCTGATTGAAATAATCTCATTCAAATACTACTTGAAGCAACACGTTTGCTGAAGCAAACGAAACAGTACTGTTTCGAAACACCAGCCGGCACTGTTTCGAGACATCGATACACCATGATGTATCGACACAGTGTTTCGAAACATACACACAACGGCCAACTCTAGGGAGTAGTGGCAGTGTTGCCAACAGTACTATAATCATTCATTCTGAAACTTAGATTAAAATAAATAAAATCATGATTTATACACCAAAGTGCTGAATACGTACTTATATACCGTACATTGAGTACTCCGCATGATTTCGGGATATTTTGACAAAATAGAAGTGAGTATGCCTAATCTGTCGCTCCAAAGATGCCAGCACCTCTCCTCTTTGAATTCCCACTCGCCATCGCCAAAGTAATGTTGGTACACATAACATCGGACACGCCCACTGCAGCGTGCAAACTTTCATTATTAAGTGGTTTCGAGCCAATAGTGTGCCTGCGGGGAGATCAAACTTTTCAGAGTGATTTAGAAGCAATCGCATTCATTTAAGCAGTGCGTATTTATTAATTTATTTTAAAGAATCTTGCAATGGGAGTAAATGATTTTGTGAAATATTGTAGATATACATTTTGGTGTCCTGAGTTTTCTCACGTTTTTCTCTTTTGTTTTGATATTTGTTTTGAACTTAATGTGTTTGTTTATTTGTATTTTCAGTGATTTTATACAATACCTCTAGCAATACTTAAAGTTTTATTTTTGTGTTTGTGTTGGTTGCAGTCAATTAGGCCTATTTCTTTCCTTTAATGGTTTGATACAGTAGAAGATTACTGAAACCACAATTTGAAAGTTTTTCCTTCAGGAAGAAGAGGAATTGTGAACGATTCGTAGCCTTAGCTACAATCGAGAATAGTCTTCAAAGTGTTAGAAATATTATATGTAATAATTTTAAAAATTTAATGTCATTTATTCCACATGACGTTAAAATACTTGTGTTGTGGTACTGCAGTCTTCAGCATTTTGCCGCTGGTTTGTCGCAAACAAGATCTAGCGAAGAGAGGAATCTACACGAAGAAGTGCAGCAATTGTTAGAAATATCTTTAAACGAGTTTGTTGTGTTGGGAATTGTTTTCCACGTAACTGTACCACGTATTTCCGGAATGTTAACTTACGAAAATAAAGCACAATTCAGACGAGTATATAGTTGGTTCGTGATAAACTGAGAACTTTTGAAGACCGTATTGTTTAGAATAATAACTAAAAATATTACCTATTGTGATCTGAAATGTTAACTTATCAATATTATATAATCTAAGTACTTTGATTGTTAATTAGGTAGCTCTAATTGTATTAAAAAGTGATAGGAAACAGGAAACCACAAATAATATTAAAGGAAAAAAAGTTACTACGCGGTCAAACGTGCTCACTTTATCCTGAACCACCTATAGGATGTCATTGAAACGACACCTTGCATGTACGTTTACTAACTTCTCAAAATGTTCTGCTGGCATTGTTTCCTGTATATTTCTGTAAATAGTAGATTGGTTTCCAGGATATATCATGTCCATAACATAGTTTCTTTCTTCATTGACTCATTCAGTAAGTTAAAACATTGTTTCGCAAAAACTAAGTATTACAATATAGTTTCTGAAATTACATTTACCAGCCGACAAAATAGTGCACTCGTTCGTGAGGCAGACTATGGAATTAAACGCTAAAAGCATATGTTTAAAACTATACGTATCTCGAAGCCAGTTTGCAAAAAATAAATAAACAGCAATCTTGGACAATAGTTTTTGCCAACTTTATGAACATACACTTTTCTCGAGTAAGTATTTCTGAAGAACAATCTGTGACGTCGAAATTCCGTACATTTAATTGTGGCGCAAAATCATGCTTGACAAATGCAGCTTTCTGTATATACCTACGTTTGCTCATAAAGGTGCCAAATATCATCATGTAGGATTATTGTTTTGAAGAGTTTACACGCTGGTTTTCAAAAACGCGTAGATTCCAATTAGAGTTTTCAGCGTTTATTTATCTATGGATCGTTCGGTATAGAGTGAGCCCAAAAATATGTAAAAAAAAAGTCACTAGCCGTTATTGCATATAATTCAACATCAAGAATAGTTACCTCAAAACTTGTGTTGTTGGCAGCGAACAGTTGAATGTAGTACCTTGTACTTTCCTATTTAAATACAACAATACAGAAATAAAATAGACTGAAATCGACATATTTGTAATTAATACTATTAATAAACTTTTTTAAAATCAAACTAGGCATATATATGTTCTTACGGATCGCACAGTTTACCTTACACGCGTAAACATCAAGTGACGTGTCTACAGAGGTTAGATATTTGCTGCCGTGTAGACGTTACGCGAGGAAAAATACGAATTGGCTGAACGTAGAAATTTAGCAGGGCTTTTTTAAGTGCTCACTTTATCCCCAACTGCCTATACCACACACATTATTAAGGGTGTTGTATACTTGGGAGCCCTGGCGGGATCATAGGTAGAAATTTGCTTGTCATATTTAATTCGGTAGAGTAAGCGCCGATTGCACAGTCATACTGAGAAAAATTTAAGGCCTCTCTGAGTGAACTATAAAACATTTTCATAGCAGAGACGAAAAGTTAGTGAAATCTATGGAAAAACGGAGAATTTCGTAAGGTGTCTTCAGACTTTCCTTAAGATTTTCTCAATCTGCAAATGAATCATGGCGGCCGTAAATAGAGATTAGAATGCCACATGGGGGATAGTCGTATTCTTATTTTGAATTTATTAATAATATTTTAGAGGAAGAACATAGCCGTGAGGTGAATGAAAGACTGCACTGGAATCTACAACATAATTTATATTCGTTGTACATTTCTGCATGAAAGCGATGTCTTATTTTTAAATGTCACTTTTGTTTCCAAACAAAATGGTCACGATGCCATTTTATAAACAAAGTCAAAGACGTATTTTTTAACATTTTTATTTTGCATTTTTTTTTTTCAGATTTACAGTATGCGAAATACTAAATATAAATTATCAAATCACCGTCATGTAAATTTCGTGCATAATAAACGAAAAACAATATACATTTTAGCTACATTTGCAAGTCGATGCACGAAGATAAATTCTCACAAATATTGTTGTAACACTCCACCTCAACTGAGATACCTCAATTTCCTGACTGTGCAGTGCGAACGAAATATTCTCAGATTTTATTCAAGTTCACCTTAGTTTTACCTTTACCTCAAGAGTTTCCTCACTTGAATCTGCAATCAACCCTACGTTACCGGGTCGAACCTACATACATGCCTTCATTGCCTGATCGTCTCGGTGCGGCACGCAGAAAATAGTTTCTGGTTGAAAGCGAGATCTTGGAAATTGCCTGAGCCTCACTGAATATAATTCAACACTTAAAATATACTCTGTTTCGCATAACTTCAGTAAAACTTGACAGCTATTTACGGGCAATAACTGTTTACACGTTTCAATATGTGTGACAATTTATAACATACCAAATTTGCTGTATTTATGGTGGGATGGACATCTCGGTTCATTTTATAATTTAAATTATCCACTGACAGAGCATCGAACATCTACAACACTTGAAAAGCAGGCGCCCTCAGAAGTGACAGATTTTACTGAAGTTGTGCGAAACAGAGTATGTGCTTGCTCACGCCTGGTCTCCCAGGTCTCAGAGATTTTACTCTAACCGGGTTAACCGAGTTGCTTTTCATAAACGCCGTTTTTAAGCGTATTAACGTTACGCGCTTATAAACATTCACGAGGGTAGGGTAAGCCAGCCAAAATGTCAAGTTTAAGGTGTTCGAAATTTAACCTGAGTGAAATTTACCTGAGTTCTACATTTCAACAAATGACCTCTCGGTCAACTACTAGAACTATTATCATATTAAATATAAATGTGATAACGTGTAAAGAATGCACTGCGGACGTAGCATTTAGAAAAATATTGATTATAAAAAAAGATATAGGATTTCTTTGTTCCCGCCATCTTAAAACCTTGAATAGTAGGCTACTGCAGGCGTTCATCACGTCCTGGCAAACCTGGTCACGTGACTGAGATAACCTAACCTAATACAGCAAGTGAATTTTCATAAGCGTCAATTGCCTGCAGCCGGCGATTGGCGTGCGCTAGTAAACTGGGCGTGTCCCGAGGCGACACACCTGACTACGGCTGTTACGTAACCGGCGCGGCGGCGTCGCGACGAGAGCGCCGGCAAGAAAGAGAGAGAGAGAGTTATAGTGCTGTGTACCGAGTCTTACATATTTATGACACCGCCAACCTGACAGTTCTGCCGCCAGCCTCTTCGCTCCACATCAACAGCGACACACTTCTCGCCCACGCAACACAACCTCTTTACGCGCCCCACTTTTATACGCCATTCACGGCCACTATTTTTTTTTTTTGTTAAAGGGGAGTGTCAGACACTTTTTTTTTTTATTTTCAGTTTTTGAGCCATAACAATTATTCAAGTTGTATTATCGAATTTTTCTCTTCGATAAAGCGTAAGATGTATTCCTATTAAACTGCTTGAAATGAATTATAATGGAATATTTCATTCAATTGTCACACAGAATCATTGCAAGAGAATTCTTGAAAGTTAACCTAAAATTCTCTTGCAGTGATTCTGGATGACAAGATAATGAAAGATTCCATTATTATTTATGTCAAGCAGTTTGACAAGAATATACGATGCTCTGTCGAAGAGAACATTTGATAATACAATTATTCGAATAAATGTCATGGTTAAAAAGAACTGAAAATACAATAAAATTGTCTAACACCGCCCTTAGGTCATTGCGTTATGCTTTCCTACCCATCGGGGACATCCAGGGGGTAGGGGGTATTAGGATATCTCTCCCCTCCCTTACCCCTCTTCTCAAGACCACCGCGAAATCCTGAAGAAAATCTCAATTTCCACTCCAGTACTGAGGCTCTGAAATAATTTCAAGCAAACAAACCGAGCGATGTGACGCAACGGATAACATGTTGTACTCGCATTCGGGAAGACCCGGGTTCGATCCCCGGCCATTCTGATTTTGGTTTGACGATGGTTTCCCAAAATTGCTCCAGGCGAATGCTCGTGATGGTTCCTCAACAAAGGCCATGGCCGATTCCTCTCCCAGCTCCTGTCACTGTACCAAATCGTGTGTCACAGTCCCTAATGACCTCGCTGTCCACTACTTACCTTACCTAGCAAAAAAATAAATAAATTATTGTTCTGTGTCTGTATGTGCATGTACGTAGGGACACGTATATAATACATTGCAACAAAAATATCCCCCATACCTCCTCCTCCCCTCCAAAAAAATTCCAGGTAACGCCCTTGGGACAATACCAAGGGGAAGCGATATTGGCAGCATTGGAATGTAGAACTACCGACAGAGGGAGGTAAAGAGACAAATGTATAGGAGCCCGAGACCAAGACGAATCAGAGGTCGGTTGGGTTTTTCAAAATTATGTTTGTGTTGTAATGTATTTTTACGTTAACACACAACAATTGCCTTCCAAATTGATAGCAGGATGGAGCATAATGAAACAAAGAATCAAAGCAAAGAGGAGTGGATTTGTGATGGTATTGGGACCCGAAGACTTACTTGCATGGATGCCCGGAAATCCAGTCGATTGAGTTGGGTGTTTCGACTGTCTGTTTTGTCTGTCATAAAATAAATTGTGAGGTTACGTGAACGTACATGTCTCGTCATCGCAATTGAGCAAATACCTCTGTGGTTCTATTTTTGTGGTTGGTTGAGGGATCACCACACAGAACAGAGATTTTTGCAGTATGTACACAAATCAGTTCAGTCCCAGTAAATGCTATGTACAGTACACTGTAAAAACAGAGACGTATTTATTATGCACATGATCAAAAAATTCGCTATAAACATACAATACCTACCTTTGACATTTCTAAGTACGGACTTCCTTTATCAACGGGCTCCAGCGTCTGCATTTATGCAGCAAAGTTTGCTCGAGTTTGATATTTATCTTCTGAGAAACGTCATTAACGGCCCAATAGCTGGCTTCCTGAAAAAAAAAACGTATCTGCACTCTTATTTACATATACTCTTCCCGGAAGAAAAATATAAAAAATCATGGCGAACTTAAACTATACAACATATACATCACATAGTAAGTTCTCGGTTAGACAGACTAGCTAGAGAGATTTAAATTTATTTAGTCAAGTTATAAAATTCTTGGCAACGTGGAGCTGACTGAAACGAGCATATATTTGTTATTTATGTAGTAAATTACCTATATATTTGGCAATATAGACATTATAAATGAGGTTTAATACCGCACATTTAGAGACAATGAATTTTGGCCAGAATAATTTCTCACCAACTTGTTTCAATATATTACGGGCACATCTACAGCTCTTCTTCACGGCCATTGGGCAACGTGTTTTCCTGCAGAGACGTCACTCGTTTGACTGTACCAACAATGAGAATGAGGTTATTACTACACCACACGTCTGGGACTTGCGGTTAGAATCCCAAGACTATGAAATTCATAAACACCTCTGACCACGACTGAAAACTGCAGATTTTCGCGTAGGGCACTGAGAAAAGTTTGTGGAAAATTTTTTCGTCAAACATCAGTCGCACAAAATATATTTTTTTAACTCCAGAATTTTTACTGTGCCATAGAGGACATGACAACCACACTCTACCCCCCTCAAGGCCATCATCCATTTGAGTAAAATTCTACTGTACAAGTCTGATTTAATATTATCTTCAGCTACAAATTGGACATATATATATATATATATATATATATATATATATCTACACCTGCACAATGAGAACATGGGAGAATTCACTCTTCCCCTCACCCCCCCCCGGCCCGTGAAAAACACACACACAAACAGGGGCTGTGTTCGATTTCATTGTAATGAGGCCTTGATCACTGCCCTTGCGCCCTAAGCCCTTGTTTCCTTCATGAAGTGGTGGTATTTTGCGAATTCGTTTCTAGGGCTCAAGAAGGGTAATTGGAATGTGCCCTTAGTTGAAGGAGACATTCTAGGGTACAGCACATGTGCCCTTGTTGTGAATTCGAACACCGGCATGCGTGACATCAGGTCCTGGTTGCACTTTTCAAGGTCTTGCAGCATGGTAAGGGCCCCTAGTCAGCCAAATGGGAAACAGTCAAGAGTGTGTAGATCTGTTCTGCTCCTGTTTTCGGCTGTGTTGAGAGTATTGCAATGTACCGGTTTCAAATTTCCACTTTTGACGCGTGAGAACAGCGATAAGAACCAAAGTACCACGCTCGACGAGAAGCATATCGCCTCTATTCACAGCGAGCCAAACTAGCGTGCAAGGTTTTCCTTTTAGTAGTTTTTCTATTGGACTTAAAAGGTTTACCCTAGAATTTTATTTTTGGATAGTACGAAGTTGAGACCTATGCTTCTAGTTGTGCACTTTCCGAATTCCGGTGGTATTTTTGCAGTTACAGTTACAGCAGTCTAAAAAAGACGTTTTTTGCAAATTTTAAGAGGCCCGAAAATCATGTTGAATTTTCGAAATTCTAGAAGTGTAGTTTTTAAGTTCATGTTATTTTCGTATATAAACGTAATATAAATAAGTTAAGCGGTTTCGCGTACAAAAGAATACGCGTGACACGCTGCAGCACATAGGCCATGCGCCAGTCGAGGACTTCTCTTAAGGGGTATTGATTCCTACCAACTTGGATTTATCTGTTTCTTCTCGATAACTTCTGTTCCAGTCGATGTATCAAAATTTTTGTCACGACAGGGCATAGATACAAACTTAACCGATTTTCTGTAATTGCTGGAACCATAATATATTCATTATTTTGCAACGGGAAACAGCTGAAAAGGAAAAATTTCTTTATTTACGGGAGCGAGTACAGATGCCACAAAATTAACAGGAACAATGTCATATGGATTCCAAATAGTGAATGAAACTATAAACTATGCCTTGTCAGCGTGAAAAAAGTAAAACAATATGTCTATTCCCTGGTTTATAAGAAAACCCGTAAAACCGATGTGATAGGGATCAATACGCCTTAAGAGTGAGTGATAGTCACAATGTTGAATTTTTGTAATTTGTGTCATAACTTTTTCTTCTGGGTAAATTCATGGAACTTTAACTTAACTGTAGAATAGAATACATATTTACAGAATTTTAGAAACCGTAAATATTTCTTTTCCGTTACTGTTGTTACAGATCGAATTACAATTAAGAAAGTTATACGAATTTTCTCACTGCAATTCCATCTGTTACAACAGAAACTACAAACAAAGATTTATGATGTCTAAAATTCCCTTAATAAGTATTCTATTATGTAGTTTAGTTAAAGTTGCATAAATTTACCCAGTAGAAAAGTTATGACACAAAATATAAAAATTCAAGATAGTGACTATCACTCACTCCCAAGTTGCGGCACGTGGTGATTCGGACAGGGATAAAAATTTAGGATGGACATGTGGTGTTGAGGAGAAGGGGGAGGGTAACGGGCAACACGGGATGCAATATCCTGTGCAGATAACGGGATCGGTCGGCATCGGACATGTGCGGTCGCCAGCGTCGTACGCCGCGAACCACAAACCTCGTCGGCAGGTCGTCTCTTACGAGGCTCCTGTCCACGCGGCAATAACAATATATACTTGATATACAATTATACTTGAAGCCAGATTCACAACCACACGTAACGCGTGAAGTTTATGGGATTGAACTCACAACACCACAGAATCTAAATATGCACAAAAGTAGTTTCGGTTAAGTGCAAAATGTCGGCTGCGAAAAAATACACCTTAATAGTTTTGGAACTATACATTTCGATTATTTACGACAAGAAAAGGAAGTATTCGAAAAAAAATTAACATTAAATTATGTCTTACGTTTTTACGGCTACTCTTAATTAAGCATGATACCACCTGCCCAGGCCGCCTAGCAGTGTGTAGAGCTTCGGCCATTATTAGATTATTCGAAAACTACTCATCGTAAGTTATATTAACTTAGGAATAACATTCAAAGAACATTACCAACGTCCACACCCATTTCAGGCCCTGCGTGTATCTCTATAAAGTTTATTTTTACGCTACCGGTAATGGGGAAAATGGGTGTTTTTGTCGTAATTTTAAGGTATGAAAATGTCGCAGTATCTTTTAAAAGGAATGTGCGTGTACCATATACATTTATCCTTAATATTGCGTCATAAAATGATCGGATCAACAGTGAATGTCTCATAGAGACGAGTTACCATTCACCTCCCATCAAGGCGATACGGTTTCGATTCCTGGTGGGGTCAGTCCACGGATTTTCGCATGTGGGAATCGTGCCAGACGATGCCATTAGTCGGCGGGTTTTCTCGAGGATCTCCCGTTTCCCCTGCCCTTTCATTCCGGCGCTGCTCCATACCCACCTCATGCCACCCCTCACCAGCGCTCACTCATAGAGGCGAGTTGTCGACGAGAAGATTATGTACACGCCACTACAGAGGCTTGCGCTTAGAGGCTAGCGGGAAGCGTGATGCGTGTGCTGTGTCAACCTTACCGCGTCCGCACTTCTAGTAGGCCTCGGACGCCCGAAATGGGTCCATCCAGAGGCAACCTTAACAAATAACTATGCGTATAATAATGCTGTAATTTAGGTGAATATGGTATTTATTTGGCGGATACTTTGACAACACAGAATATCATATTCTGTCACACAAAGAGCACCAGCATCACTGGCCCATGAGGTTTATACGACTAGTCCAGACGTGATCAGCTGCAGAAATAAGAAATTCGACGTGCTGCTTATATGGTATGCTGATAAAACGCTGCTAACATAAATCTCAGAACAGCATAAACGAAACGGGCGTTGGCGAGGAAATGTTAATTTTACTGCAGAGCCACCGACAGAGGGAGGCAAAGGGGCAAATGTATAGGGGCTCGAGACCAAAAGTAATCCGAGGTCGGTTGGGTTTTTAAAAATGTTGTTTCTGTTTTAATGTATTTTTACGTTAACACACAACAATTGCCTTATAAACTGATAGAGTTAGACTTCAAACAGAGTCGAGCATAATGACACAACAAGTCAAAGAAAATGAGAGTGATGGTTTAAATAGCTTTAAGCTGATAATATATTTCGGACTCGAATTTCAGTTCTATGTTTTGTGTTTGAGGAAATTAGAAATAAAGTGAGACTTAATAAAGTTTTTCTGTTAGCATTAAAATAATTTATCCGTATACTGCAATTTGATTTGTTGGTTGTAACAAAAGTTTAAAATTTCGAACTAGAACACAAGCAACAAACACTAGAAGTGAGAGCTGAAATGTTTTCCTGGCCAACATCAAATACTGAAACACCAACTCCAACCACCAACAGGAAGTTCTGCCATCCAGGCCTCGGGTCTAGGTGTCTAACACCCTGGGTAAATTAAAATTAATCGCTCCTTTTCCCTCCCCACAAAAGTAATGCAAAAATATGAAAAATTTGCTATTGTGCATAATTTCTGTTAAGAATGTGGGTGCATGAAATACATAAAACTAAAAGGGCGCCATTTATCAAGTAAATATTTTTATTTAAAGTAAAAAAATTTCTTCTTGTGAATTGCGCCCCTTCCAGATTGCCGCCCTGGACAATTGCCCAGTTATAACACGGGGCCTGCTGTCATCCCGCATTTGATAACATGTCCTCCAACTTTCGCCAATACCAACCACGACCACCACCACCACCCCCATAAACAACAACAACAAAAAAAACCATTGAGCCAGAGACCTAATGGGTCAACATTATGCAGACACTAGTGGAGAAAACTTCGTTCTTCGGCAATGTTCGGTTTTAAACCCGAAGATCTCCTTCATAAGCGCCAACATGCATTGTTACCAACCCTTAGCAAAACAAGCGGAGCTAGAGATGGAAATAACCTCTTGTCTGAGTTTTCCGTAGGAACCAGGAGTAGAAATAATATTAGCTGTGATATTTCCCACAGCTTTGGTCACAATCAAAGGAAAAATTGTGCGACCGATAAGAGAAAGAAAGCACTTCTGACCAATATTTTCCTATAACTTTTCTTATATAACGTGTTACGACATGCTTAGAATTTCCTATTTGTCTAAGAGTGTTTTTTTTCGGTGTCTAAGCCGGTTCCTAGCTAACATGGGAGGTTTTCATTGTCAAAATCGCGGCCATGTTTTCCCAATACCAATAAAATTGTGACGAACACGTCCTTTCTTTGTATATTTCTTGCATGTCTGTACTATGGAAGCCGTTATCGTTTGATTACATTTAACTTCCGTGAGGTAGTTCATTTCTTAGTCTCATTCAGATAAGAAAAACAATCGTGCAATTTGGTCATACATTTTCTGACGACTTTCGGATTGCTTTGTATAGGATGTTCCGGGAGTAGACTATAATAAAGACGCGGGTGATAAGAAGGGCCCAAGACCTATCAAATAAACCAAACTTGTATAATCCGATTCGCAACCGTCTGAAAGTTTTAAGCATTTTTTTTTTTAATTTGGCTATACTCTACCACCTTGAGCTAAGCATTTACTGATGATGAAAAAAGTAATGGTTCATGTAGAACAAAATTTGTACACACCAAAGGTGATTAGTGTCGTCACATTAAAAAACACATTTCACGTCACTTTCGTGGGGTAAAAAAATTACTTTCACAAAAGCTGTGTTTGGTTCTGAAATATGCCTCTAGTTTGCAAGAGGTAAAAAAAAATCAATGGGTCGCATAAATGAATACCCGACATCGGAAAAACTGCCCCATAGTATGGCCAATTAATTAGTAAAAACCAGTATTTTAAATTAACAAACGTCGATGCAGTGAATGTGAAAACATTACGTATTGCAGAAGATTCACACAATGTAAAATCAGCTATAAAGTTGAAATTAGTATGTGAGTAAATAATTAAATGTAACTTTATTGAAACAAAAATATTACACAATGTTCGAAATTATTAAAATGTATTTTTAATGTAATGTGTTTAACTTGTGCTTTTAAATGCTTACTTTACTATGCAGCATACAGAAAACACCCTTAGCTATCTTTCGACGTGAAACAATTACGTAGCTCCAGACGGAAGCCTGGGAATTCTGGATGTATGTAAGTCTACGTCCGTTATAAAAACCCGTCTGCTTGTGCAGCTGACCTGAACTGGAGCAGCGACGTGCAGAGCCTGAGCTGGACATGAAAATCTTACCACCGATCACAATGCATGCTCGTGGTTGGGCAAACGTACAACTAAACTGCGTTAAATATCTTACATTTCTGTTAAATATCAAGGGGGATGCTGCAATACGTAGACTATAATATTTCGTATTTTAAGAGCCCTATACAGCTGGCGCATGAACGTTGTTGCAGCGTGTTTTCAGACGTACTGCTAAACTTGTGTTCGATATCTTTATCTGCGGAAAAGAAAATACTATTAAAACTATGCTTCGCTATTTTTGTTTTCTAGATACTATACTTAGAAACACGGTTTCGTGGCAACTTAAAATTGATAAAACTGCTTTTGCAGACTGCTGACATGTAAAAAAATTTCCAAAAGTAATCGTGAAATAAAAATAGAGAAGCATGTAATGGCATTTACTAGGCACTTTACGTAAATAAAAAGTAGTAAATAGCCATTGACCAAACATAGCACGCCGGTTTGGGGCCTCGTGCATAAAGGCGACACGGTTGTTGACGAACGAGCCAGTCTAGCCCTTATAGCCTGCGTACTTGCTTCTAGCGTCTGCTGAATAGGGCTCTTAAACACTTCAGCGCTTTATTTACAACTAACACATCATTATATATATATATATATATATATATATATATATATATATATATATATATATATATATATACAGTATTTCAAGAAATTAAAACTGTGACATACGTTACAACATAAAGCAGTAAGTGCCTTCAGAAACGTGAAATTTTATAGATGTTTCCTGAAACGGAGTATAAAGTAAACAGAAGTAACACACGGCGTCTGTCTAGAATTTTACCTCCAGAAGAGGTACTACGTTTTGAAACGTTGTGTGTGTGTGTGTATATATATATATATATATATATATATATATATATATATATATACAAGATGTTCCTTAATAACGTTTAAAGCTCTTCGTCAGATTGTAGGTGATGCGAGGATGAATTAAATTATGCAGTACACTACTTAGGGATGCAGAAGCTGATAAATACCTACGAATTTACCCACAAGTTGTGATCTTCGAAGTTCGCTATAGCAACGAATCGTCATATAATGCACCGAGCTAACAGTCCGGGGAGCAGCGGAGGAGATTCCGATTCGATGTCCAGTCGGGATTTCACATGTGGGATTCGTATGTGATGATACAGAAGTAGACGGTATATCACGGGGAGCCTCTGCGACCCTAAGTGTACTGTATCATTGTACTTGTATTCGCATCCCCTACAACATGAAGAAGAGAATTGAACGTTATTTAGGGACATCCTGTGTATAGAAGCCACTGAAGAACTGAAAGATGCTATGAGACAAGCTTTCACTCAAGTTACACCAGCAATGCTCCGAAAAGTGTCGCACAAAACCGGGCTGCGTATTATCCTTTGTAATGGTAATGCCGGTACATAGGCTGATCCTTCGGACAATTAATGGTTCATATCTCAAGCAACCTCCTCAAAAGAACCTTTGTTCATTCATCTTATTCGTTTAAGTTTAGGGGTTAATGTCTGTTATTATTGGAGGTAACGGGACTTTGTAGCCTCCTTGTATAAACAGTTATACACATAATATTCTTACAGCAGAAAAAAAGGTTCTTGGAAAACTATTCTGACTCATGTAATAAAAACTAAATGATAGCAAAGTACAAAATGCATAATAATAATAATAATAATAATAATAATAATAATAATAATAATAATAATAATAATAATAATAGAAACGTTGATCCCAACTAAACATAATTTCAGTAAATACACGAACATTCCTATAGTTACAACGCTATGCGTCACACTCGTCAGGCACGATATAGTGGGAAGTTTCTACGTAGAATGTCGAGAGCGCTTGTTACGTCCCACACGATACATGTTGGCCTGTCTCGGGCGGCAGATGTGCAGCGTGTTGATTGTTCACCCGCCATGTGGAGGTCTATTTTTACGAAAGCTGAATCACTTAACTGTAGCTGTGCAGTCTGCTACAACGGGCATGTTTTAGACGTATTGAGACTGTCCATGAGATGTCTAGCGATCAATCTCCACAATTTATATTTCACGCGTATCAATTTAAGAAGTAGTGTTCGGAGAATGTATTTCTTTGTGGCATCAACACACACACCAACACAATACAGACCCTATATCCTCAAAACATAGAATCAATATAAAAAGATTGTTATTCAAACCTATCTAAAAAATTATAGCCGTGACATAATATTTTCATACTTCAGATCGCCATACCGATGATTTCCAACAATTTTTATTGTTACCAGAACATTCATACATCATACTAATAAAAATAGACCATACAAATTCTCGTATGCAAAAAGGAGGTACTGAAAAAATAATACCCTGTAATTTTTGGTGCGTAGTAACTGTCGGCATCTGCAATGTAGACGAAAATGTTACTAGACGGCAAGGAAATGTGTGAGGGTCCAGACTCTGTTTTTATTTATTTCCTCTTCCTACTCCCCGACTCCCACTTCACCCAAAACACGCTAAATAAAATTTTTCAATTTTGTTGCGAAAAAAATCGTCAGTACTTTGTTAACTGTTGCTACCACACCACAGTCCCAGAGAATCCAACGAATTTTGAGACTAATGTAATCAAATTATATTCACACTTGAACTGTTACGTTAGAACTTAATGAATAATTTGCTTTCCATCAACGCGCATGCCTTCAAAGGTTTTAAGATTTACGTAGTCCTAGACTACGAATTGACCATTGGCTGTGAAAGCTGCAATTTTTAACATAGTGATTTCCGGAAACTAGTTGACTTCAATTACTGTTTTTTACTTTAATTTATGTCTTACGCCCTCCTAAACCTTTTAACGTTTAACGAATATTTTTCATATACCCTGTCAAACTGAAGCTACCAAAAGTTTAAAAATTAGTATAATATTAAGATACAATTAATTTAATAAATGCGGTTATCATATGAAACTAATCAACTCACTCGGAAGATCAAATTAACGAACCATATCCAGTAGATATACAACTTGTCCAAAACGTTTCCAAATCGCTTTCACAAAAGGCATGTATAACATATTTCTTAGAGATATCTGCGATGCAAGTTATATATCCTAAATAATAAATGAAATTAACTAAGCATATTGTATTACTTTTTACTTTTACTAGAATCTTACCATTTTTAAAATTAAATGAAACGGTAAACTAATTTGCTATGATCAAATGCCTAACGATAAGCGCTGGTATGTTGTAAATAAAAGCCAAAATGTAGCGCTATGGTAGTGTATTTATTGCATGTTTTATGTAGCGGTTCTCTACTAAGGTATCAACATTGTTGTGCCTTTCACGCCAACCCCTAAGCCTGCGAACAAAATACAAGCTGTGTCGTAGGTTGCAGATGCTCGCAGGCTTAGATATTGGCGTTATAGGCACAACAGTGTATTTGTTGTCTAAATTGTTACGTTTTCGAGTATCGAGCAAGCCAGGGAGTATAAGAATCCATTACTGTACCAGGAAAAATAAGTGCATTAAGAATTAAAGTGATGTACGATATTTTTGAAACCTATATCTCAGATAATCGTACTGAACAGTTATTGAACATATAAAATATTAAATAAAAGAAACATTAAAATCCATGTTCGAAACACAACATATAAAACTGTTTAGTGCACACTATACGTGCGATGCACTAGAGTCACAGATATCTCAAACGTATATGTGTAACATAAATCGATGTCTAATAAATATTTTATACATAAATAGTCGTTTTCACGAACGAGTGCACTTTTTGACAATTTTGTGGTCCGCAGTGCATCACCATTTCTTTTCAAAGGATTTAAATGCTGCCAACACCTTCACTCGCTCATTCGGGAAGCAGATACATTACGGTAATTCAAAGAAATAAAATATTGGAATAAGTTTCTTAAACGACTTTTGCAGTTACAAAAAAAATGCAAACGTTCGTGTTTACTTATTTACGTTTTTACTTTATATGTAGGGCCTAGTTATACACTGAAATACCTATTTATACATTCATAGTATCAGGCAGTTATCTGCGTGTAGAGTGTATTCGCAGGACATCGGTAATGTATTGTGCGATTGTGTATACGTTTATAACGGATAGTTCGGCAATATTTTGTTGTGTGGGAATTACCAAAAATATTTAAATTATTATTATTTTTTTTTTGTGCAAGCATTTGCTCTGTATGCCAACCTTTACATTTCAGAGTTTCTCTTTACATTTAAACAAAACTTATCATTTTGTTCTGAAACGGTTTATTCATCAGTCAGTTCATGACCTTCCGTGTAACGTACAAGTCTCGCGGTGAGAACTGCGTACATCGAGGGCGCCGTGGCTTAGTTGGTTAAAGCGCCTGTCTAGTAAACAGGAGATCGAGGGTTCGAATCCCTCCGGTGCCTTACAGTAAATTTCTAATTTTAGTTTTCTATTTGTGTCGTATAATGTATCGAGGTGAGTATTAATTTATACTTTCTTGCCCCTAAGGTCACAATCATGAAAGCTTAATATGTACAAGTCTCGGCTCACGGGATGTCAAGAAAGAACACAAGTGAGAGAGAGAGAGA
The DNA here is from genome assembly GCA_003012365.1 of Medauroidea extradentata. Classification (NCBI taxonomy): domain Eukaryota; kingdom Metazoa; phylum Arthropoda; class Insecta; order Phasmatodea; family Phasmatidae; genus Medauroidea; species Medauroidea extradentata. Next base: position 51,149 of record PNEQ01020929.1, read on the forward strand.
GAGAGAGAGAGAGAGAGAGAGAGAGTGTGTGTGTATAAGAAAAAAGTAACGGCTCATGATACTGTTGTTTAAGCAGGTGGATTTTATTGTGAAATTTTCTACTTTCCGTAACACTTTTGTGTATTTTTATAATATAATGCTCTGTAAAAATAAACGTGTAGTAAACTGTATAAATAATTTAATTTTGCTGAATTCCCATTTGGCAATATGATGTAACTTTTTGGCATCTGAAGGAGGAAAGTGAAATTTCGGACGGAAAAATTAAATCCAAATATTTGAGTTTGTTAGTTCGTAAGAGATATTTCTGAATCGCATACAGTTTTACATTTTCACATTATTGTTGTGTATAAGTTGCACTATAAGGTATAACTTGGGGCAGGCTGTAATAACAGAATAATGTTTTAAGTATAATCTGAGTAACAAAAGAGGTGCGTCAGAAGTTATAGTAAAATACCAGCAATTCTGTTTGTAAGTATAGGAGGGATGGGAGGGAGTACAACATGCGATAGTAGAGTTCCTAACGGATTCCAAACAATACGAAATTTTCACGGTATCACAGTAGAACAATTCAATATCATAGAGCGGCTTTGAATGCTTGCCACTCTCGAAGCTGCCGATATAAGTGTGGTTAGATATGTGGTAAAGGTGTTTCAGAACTGTGGTGTCTTTAAGGAAACTCTAATTCCAACATACATTGATGGATCCAAGGTTGTAATAGGAGGGATGATGTTTGTAGTTGTGGTTAAGGTACTTCAACCCTTTGTATTGAACTCAAATTTACATAGTACAAAGTGAGTTTATTCTCGGAACAACACATTTTATTTTAAATTATGAATTAGTGTTTGCATTCAGTATAGTACAAATACATTTTAAAAATTTGGTACACATGTCACTTCTTCGTTACTGACGTCTGTAAATACTATTAAACCTTCACACCTACTATTAATAATGTTGTTTAAAAGTAATGCAATATACGGACATTTTAGTTAGCCAAGTCCTTCATGTATCTATAGAACCATAGAACCATCATTGAAGACAGGCGGACAGTTGAAGGCAAGTTATAGGTAAAATTTTCCACCCGCTCAACCAAGACATCCACTCACATTGCGGCTGTCAGCGTTCCGCACGTAAACGGTGAGGGGGTTTAGAGGGAGAGGGGGAAGCTTCCAGGCTGAAGTTCTCACCCCCCCCCTTCCCTCCCCCTCAATCGTGTTGAGCATCATGTAGCCAAAGTATGTCCAGCCGCTTCAAAGAAGCCTGAGTTTTGTTTTATGATGATCTAAGTACATTTAATGTGCCCTACTTGTATGTATGTTATTTTCAATGTTCTGTAACAGTACACTGAGAGAAAGAATTGTTTCACTATACTAAATATATTTGTTTGGGTGATGTTTGCTTCAGCTAAACAATATTTTGTTGGTAAGACCAAACTTGGAGTCCTCCAAACAAATTTATTTATTTCCCTCGACCAAATTATTCATTTAAACGCACTTTGTTTGTGCCAAACGTATATTTAGTTACTAAAGGACGTCGAATAAATATTTTGTGTAAACAAACAACTTGTTACAGCTTGCCAACAAAATAATATTGTTAGTTGGAAGTGATGTACTTTGAACCAAAACATTTTTTTCGATGGACTAAATGATTTTGTTGGCGAAACTAAATCCATTTGGTTGACTTGCGGAAGATGGCAGGCTGGCGTGCGTGAGCGAAAAGATGGCGAACGCTGTATACCTCAACTTTCAAAGTATAAGCTTGTGCGACAAGTAGGACGTCTAAACTGTTAATCAGCATTATTAAAGTATCTTAATTTTAGCTATAACAATTTCAAAGTGGTTTATTCGATCGATCACAACGGGAAATGCTATAAACTTGAAAAACACCGCAGCTGCACGTCTCGTTCTTTGTGCTGCGGTGCACGGCAATAATTTGGTAATATTACTTGACGACGTTTACATTTTCGGAGACGGAAGACAAAATGTTTGAAAGTAAAGCAGTACAATGGTAATTTAATATTAGGCCTAACTATCCCTATACAAATAACAATCTCTTTATCACAGAAGCACTCGTAACAGTCCGGCCACTTGGCTCAGTGGTTAGCGCTCCTGGCTGCTGAGGCAAAGGTCCCGGGTTCGATTCCCGGCAGGGGAGGTGTCATTTACAACTACTTCCTCGGGTTCAGGACTGGGTGTTTGTGTTCGTCTTGTCTGTGTGCCAGAAAACAACTTACAATTACGACAACTACACAATACAAAGTTACTGGGGAATGCATTAATTAATTTAAAGGAGGGGAATGTTTGGTGCAGTGGCGAGGCGTCGGCCTTGCCCTTGAACCAAACATAAAAAAAAAAGTAGCTCAGTGGGTTAGGTCATGATTAGAAAGAAGTAAGCGAAGGGATAGTGGATCAAATTCCGGTCCAACCATACTTTTTTTTAGGTCTTAAAATTTCAGAAATTTGTTAAGATTATAAAATATATTTGTTTTTAGTTCTTAAAATATTGCGTGTGCATTTAATATGACCAACGAAATATTTTTATGGCCAACTAAATATTTGGTACTGCTAACAAAACTCTGTTATTTGTCTCAAACAAATCGAGAGAACAAAATAATTTGGTACGAGCAAACAAATATCTAATTGCCCCTATACAAACAAATCATTTGGTTGATTCAAACAAATTTTGTTTGCACCAACAAAATGTTTTTCTCAGTGTAAGTCTGAGTTTTGTTTTATGATGATCTAAGTACATTTAATGTGTCCTACTTGTATATATGTTATTTTTAATGTTCTGTAACAGTAAACAACCACACTTCTGAGATGGCTGGTATTGTTTACAATCCATAAAGACACATAAGGACCCCCCCTCCAATATGTTTCTAAATCCACCACTGCACGTAAATATAGCGTATGGTTGTTGCCTTGCATGTACAGCAGAATAAACTACAGAAACACTACAAACTTTTAAGGTTTCGTGATAAAAGATACAAGGTTTCTTCTGACTGAAACCATACAAGTAACAATTAAAAAAATATCCATTACTTTATAATGTATGCAGAATTCATTTGTTTCTACTCCTCTACCCTACACCCCCCACCCCTGAAACTTAATCACTACCCTAGTTCTACTGGGGCTAGACTCAGAGGTTTTTATGCAATAACATACGTATTTACTTTTGAGTTTCTTGAAGTGAAAAAACTTTGATAGCTGCACTAATACTTAAATAATCTCTGAAGTCATTGTGATGAAAACAGTTAAAACAGACGTTTCAGAAGCTGCACAGCCCACGTAAATATCGTTATGAACTGTAAAACTTTATGACATATAATTTTTATTTTCATCAGTATTTCACCGGTTTAATAACGTAAAAAAAACTTGGAAGATTCAACATAACAGTCACATTACAATGTCTTTCTTCTACACAGTAGACAACCGAAAGTACTACGGCTTCCGAAATGTCATAAGTTATTGTGAATGACCATTGATTACTTATTTTTAAGGCCTTGTTACGGAGTTTTGCAGTGATTTCGAAAATATTTTTTTTATTGCTACCTAATACTCATATCAAAATTTCGCTGCACAGTTTTGACATTTATATGTTATAATTTGTAGCTGATTTTTTTTTTTGTAGAATTATACTGAACGGTTATTTAGATTTCATTACCCAAAGTACCGCGTTTTTCGTCGTGAAAATAAGCAAAAATGAACTAAATTATTTTTATTATTTTTTTTGTGCTGGCGAATGGTACATTATTTTAAAAAACGCGTCCACAGTATTGTGCATCGTATGATTGCACATTGACTCAAATTTTTTGAAAACTTTTGGTTAAAAAATATTTGAGTTATTGGCACCAGTCTGAAAAAAAAAACTCAGGAAAAAGCCCTTAACTACACTACATACTAAAAATCTTTACTTTACTTTTTATGGTGTTTCCTTATTGATTTTAACATTTTACTAAATTCCTCAAACATGCACACTGTAATATTTTGTAATATAGTAAAAGGGTAAAAAATTAAAATATCTAAGAAATGTTCATCTATACTCAAGTCATGTTCTTTATCCGGCTTGAATCCAGTACCTTGTGATTTATTTGCCCTTTATTTTGCTACTAACCAACTTACGTAACAAAAATGGCATTATAATGTATGAATTTATACAAAAATATAAATCTTAAATAATTTTACTTTCCCGTTAACATTACATTCCAATTTCACTATGTAGTGTTCGAAGTGTTTCTTAATGTCCAGCAATTGGACTGTTACGTCAATTAATCCGAATTTAACAAGAAAAAGGTTTAGGATAAACTGTGTCAAAATTATTCTAATTACATCACGAGTTTGTTAGCGTGATAATATTTTATACAGAACTACAACATAATGCCAACACACAATTGCTACAAAGGTATATGTTTATATTACTGAATATAATAATCTAAAATGATATGTCTTACTATGACTTTTATCCAGAAAGTTGAAGACTTGCCCTTTTGATTAAGGCATAGCCGGAAATAGAAAGTACCCCTTCCAGCCCGCAGGTTTATCGGGTTACCAGCAAGGAAAGTAATTTTTTAGAAGAAGAAAGAGATATGAATTGAAGATTTTGCAAAAGATAATTTTTACTGGGAAAGACTAGCACAATGCAACAGGCAGAAAGTAAAGAAGAAATTTCCAAGTTCAGGAGTTTGTGTGTGTACACACACACCAACACACATACACACACACACACACATATATATATATATATATATATATATATATATATATATATATATATATATATGTATGTATGTATATATATGTATATACACACGCTTACTGTCTTTATCACATTTTGCTTAAGAGCCATAGATACTTACTTGTCCTTTCTTAACGAGCAAAACCGAATTTACATAATATTCTCAAGAATGAATCGTATGGGATAACTTTTATAAAACTCGTCAACGGGTGTTAACGATTTGCCGTGACGAAACACAAAACAATATTAAAATAGTGTTTCGACCAAAAATAATTATTTATATTGGCTCAGATTTTTTGGTGTTTCACTCAAAACTTTGCGTTCATATTGCCTTTAGTGCATTATTTAAGTTTTTTAATATGTTGTAGTAAATTTATTTGTGTTTTGTATATTTTTTTCATTGTAATCAGGCAATGGTGAAAGTCGACAAAGCTGTTGTTTTGTACCTCACGGACTGTTTTTATTTGTCAGGTAACAGAGACGCTGCTGGTAGAAAGTGAAAGGAAGCTGCTTGCTAACGGACGCAACGCACCGAAACAAAAACTGCTCGCTGGAAGTGAAAATGTATTGTGAGTGAGGCGGTTTTAAGTAGTACGGGACTGGCGCACATAAAAAAAATCACTTGCACACATTGCTTACAAGAACTTAAACAAAAAAGAGTACATACTTATATTAAGACGTCTAACTACTTTTTTTATTTATTTCAGTGGGAGTGTATTCGGCGTTTAAGTTAGAATATTTCTGGTGACGTTACGTATAGAGTAGAGAAAATTCAGCAGAGTTTAAACAGATGGTGCAGTCTATTTGCACTTTTGGCATGAGTATATACTTCCCACCTGTGCACCACGCGTTCTGCTCTTGGAGTATATAGGGTAGACTCAATTTACGCTGTACGACTGCTTACTGAAACAAATTATCTTAACTGTGATTTTAGGAAAATTTACATACCATGTAATATAAGAATGACACGACGCTGATATAATTCATGTATGAATTTATGCTGTTAACAGTGGCCGTGGTTGGTTCAGTGGTCGGAGTACTAGCCTTCCACCATGGCGATCCGGGTTTGATTCCCGGCGGGACGGTCCCAGGATTTTCGCATGTGGGAATCGTGTCGGACATTGCCGCTGGTCAGTGGGTTTTCTCTGGTGGATCTCCCGTATATCTCCACCCCATCATTCTGGCGCTGCTCTTTGATCACGTCATGTCACTCCTCACCAGTGATAAAGACCTCGATGTTGAGTGCTAGCCTAAGTCACTTCACTTTACAGTAGAGTGATGACATGTTTTAAACCACGCTTAGTAGTTCTCTTTCCAGCCAATGTTTTATCATTGGCGACTTACTGATAAAAACAATTTGTTCATTTCACTGAGGTCAGATACTAAGAATTATTCGGAGCTGGCGCACGAACTGTGATGTAGCGTGTTACGAAAAGAGTTTTTTCATGTACAACCATTAACTTGCTTCCAAAGCGTTTATCTACGAAATAAACACACTTCAAACTATCTCCACCGATTTAATAAAATACCGTCGGCTTTTTAAAAACATGACTGCCAGCTCCTCAAAAGTGGTAAAAAATGGCTTTCTGACATTGTTGTAGCTGGAAAAATATCAGCCGTAATCATTAAACAAAATGATAACGGACCTGCGTTGGACTTTACACATACTTTCCACAAATAAAATAATAGGATCACCGTTGAAAGTCTCACTGATAAAAACACTCTCTACGAAAACACTGCACGCTAATTTAGTACTCTGTGCTTAGAGGTGAATCAGTGATTCAATGCACGTATTGGAGTCGACGTATCGCCTTCCCCGTTTTTGTACCTCAAACTATGGTGGGAGGGGAGGGGGGGAAGCAACGGTCGAAATAACTCACTGCCTATCACACACTTCATATGCGTTGCAGTGTTTCCGTAAATATTTTTTTTTTACGAAACTAGTCCTCATGTGTCCATTGTTCCAATATCCGTAAAGAAAATACACTTTGTACAAGGACGGACCAAGTTCATTAAGGCGCCCTTAATGAGCTTGGTCCTTGGCGGAGAAAGAATCGGGTTTTACATGTTAAATTATTTTTTATGGCAGTCGGTCACCTATTGTGATATTGCTTCCGGACAGAAACAATTTCTTTTTGTGCAGAGAAAAGAAGAATATTGCTACGTAAATACAATTCCAGGAATGAAATTATGAATATCCATTTTCGCGTGTTTTTTGTCTGTAATTTTTTTTTTTTTTTTTTTTTTTTTTTTTTCATTGTATTGAAAAATTCTGCTTACACGATCCTTAGCAATGCACGCGACACCGAGACGAACTAAAAAGTCAATGGTGGCATATATGTGACTTCAACCGTTACTAGCCAGGTGGAAAATCATTTAACCTGTAAAACGATATGCTTGCTTCCGCCGTGGTTTCAAGGTAGGCAACGCCCTTTAAAACACTGTTTCTACCCCACCAACGTAGTTGAGCAGAAAACGGCTTTTATAGACCGCCTTACTTTAAAATGTTCTAACAGGATGAATGAGAATTTCAAAATAGTACTGTACACTGATCTTTGGTAAAGACTTTCCATCAAGAAAATTATATGGCCACAGCCTAAAGTTCCGTAGTAAATGAGATCGGCGAGAGCCTTGCACGCTAATTCAGCGTTTGGCTCGTTGTGGCGATGCGGAATTTATGCGCGCTTCAAGGTCGCCCTTATAGCTTCGTCACTTTTGAGTCTCTAACGCGCAGGTAGGTGGTGCACTTAACGTCTAAGGCCAGAATTAAATATATTTATTGACTATAATTCCTGCCTAGAGATTCTATACACAGTGAATTCTTGTATAGGTGGTTCGAGATAAAGTGAACACGTTTGAAGCCCTAATGGCTTTTATTTTTTTATATTATTTACAGTTTCCTGCAACTTTTTAAGGTAAGGTAAGTAGGCTTTACGTCTCGTCGACAGCGAGATCATTAGGGACGGTTACATGTCGCTTTACACAATGACAGGAGTTGGTAGATGAGTCGGTCATGGCCTATGTTAAGGAACTATCTCAGCACTTCGTCTGGAGCGATATCGGGAAACCACGGAAAACCTAAATCAGGGTGATCGGAGCCGGGGATCGAACCCGATTCCTCAACCTAATTAACAATCGAAGTGTATCGATTATGCTACACTGGCAAGTTAGCGTATGAGGTAACCATAAATAATATTTTAAAATTATTATTCTAGACAAGATGCGACCACTTCACATAGGTAAATATATCCCTGGCGGATAGTTGCTTATATAATTATATGAATTAATGAACTATTGAATGAAAGTCACAGTTCCGTACATGGCAAACTGCAGGAAATTGCGTCAGTGCCTTTGCAAGGAGGCGCGACTCACGTCACTCCGAAAAGAACAATTCGTAGACGTCCCCGTTTATACTATACCTTTCAGGTATTTTAAATCAAAAATCTGCTCAATCGTAGCATTTGTTCCGCCAAATTGCAAACACGGGAATTCGCGGTTCTCTGGTTGGTCCAGTACACGAATGTCTCGAGATAGGCCTACTTCAGATCCTAATTCCCGAAGGTTGTCGCGGATCACGTCCGGTTTACTCCTTGTTAGTTAATTCTAATAATAACAATCAATTTTGTGTTTCGCGAGCGACCTCGCGAACCTACGTCCGCCTCACTCCGAGGTTCGGGACGCACCCACGGCCCCGCAAAAACATGCGCTTCCCGCGAGCAACGACGCGACCCTGCTCCAAAACCTGACAGCCAATCCCAGAGCTGTATCGTCACCATAGCCACGCCTCCTCGCTCCGAACCATCAGCTATTCCTCCGACAACTATGCCGTTTATTTTTCTTATTTTCAATTTTTTCTCACAAATAACAAAACATTTTACCATTATTATACAAGTTATGAACCATTTCACACATAAAACACTGAAATATTAATTATAGACGTGAATATTTGACTTAATTTACAAAACGGCCCCTGATTGGCTGCCCCCTACTCTTCCCTTTCTTGGGTAGTCGTAGGCCAGCGTCACTTGGGGCGGCTTCCCCCTCCCTTACTTGCACAGCAAGACAAATGTGCTCGTTATTCCTTTTAGAACAACATTATGTTTAAGTGAAATGAATGTATTAAATAAATATAACTGTTAATTGTTATTTCCAATCGGCTATACACTAAATGCCGATTACAATGTATAGAGTTTTTCATATATAGCACAGTGCCTCACATACACGCACACACAATTGTCCTTTTGCCAGAACGTGTCTTAAAGTCTGGAGAATTTTATGAACACAATAACTCAAAATCATAAAATATGTGACATTCGCCCTTTTGCCGATCAGGTGACGATATGTTTACTAGTATGTATGATCGGGAAGTTTCAGTAGTTTGACGAAACTAAACTGGATTGGGAGAGGGACAGAGTTGTTTTTATAAAATGCCATTATCCAGCAATTCACTCAAGGAAGGGGGGGAGCTTACAGGGGACCGCACTGCCCAACTTCCACGCCGTCCTAGCCTTGACACTCGTGTCTAAAAATACAACCCGCACTGTGTATGTATGCGCAGGCTGTACATGAACTACAGCACGCGATGCTTCGGCTTGTTGGTTTACTTTGACAGACTTGTACTACACGTGAGCAACTAGCTTTGACTTGTCTGCTGTATCAGTTCCAGAGACCCGTGCTTAAGACGATGGTAAATCGCAAGAAACTTTCATGCCACTTTATTCTGCAAAACAGCGTAGCGGCCTGCCGCTTTGTGTGATCGTTCGAGATGGTGGTTTATCGCGGGAAAACTTGACTATTCGCTGGGTTTCAACGTACCTTCAGCTTACCAAAAGATTACTGGCTTTCACTTATATAGAGCTGTTGCCCTATTTGACTGAGCCAGTAAGAATCCCGCCACTCTAATATTTGATAAATAGGGCTAGGAATAATTCGCGAGTTCAACGACCAACAAGCTAGAATCCATTATCCTGTGTATACCGAAGCCTTACCATTTGTCCATTACCTGCTACTCATTCAGACAGTAGATAATGAACGAATAGACGGGGCTTGAGTATGCATAGGACATTGGATCCTAGCATACAGGTCATTGAACTCGCGAATTTTTCCTAGCCCTAGCTATAGGTGTGCTGAGAGCTACGTTGAGTCAAATATCACCCAATCATACATGCTGCAAGGATGATTGTGTTATGGTTGTGTAGTAGTTTAATTGCCCTATATAGCTGCCGCGTGAACATCGTTGCAGCGCGTTAGGAGAAAGTTTTTAAACCATGTTTCTCTATTTTTGTTTTCTAGATACTGTGCTTAGAAATATGGTTTCGGGGAACCAAACAATGACTAAGAAGGCTTTTTCAAACAGTTGACACGTAAAAAACACCAACCGAAAAGGTCTTGTTACGGAATTTTACAGTGATTTCGAAAATATATATTATTTATTGCTACCTAATACTCATATCAAAATTTCGCTGCACAGTTTTGACACTTATATGTTATAATTTGTAGCTGAACTTTTTTGTAGAATTATACTGAACGGTTTTTTAGATTTCATTACCCAAAGTACCTCGTTTTTCGTCGTGAAAATGAAAATAAGCAGAAATGAAGGACATTTTTTTTTTTTGCTGGCGAATGGTACAGTATTTTAAAAAACGCGTCCACAGTACTGTGCATCGTGTGATTGCACATTGACTCAATTTTTTTCAAAACGTTTGGTTAAAAATATTTGAGTTATTGGCACCAGTCTGAAAAAAACTCGGGAACAAGCCCTTAATTACGTAGTTTCCGTAAATAAAATAGTAGGGTCACCGCTTAAAGTCCCATAGGTAGAGATGTGAAAAATTCGCGTTTTCTTTTATGCGGAAGCTAGAATTCCAGCAACTATAGGTCTGTAACACGTTCACAGTTGGCCGTTGACATACTCCACGCTTCCTGGAACTAGTTGAGACAATAATAAAACTTAAAAGTAAATTAATACAGGCCCATTTCACTGTGTCAGCGCGCAGCTAATAAACAGCTGCCGTATGCTTGAGTAAACATGTATTCTTGAGGGCTAGTCTACAGGTCAGTAAACCCCGCGAATTTTTCCGGTCTCTATTAATTAGGGTATGGGACGAGCATAAATAACAATATGATCAAACGAGATTGCTGTCAGATACAGATGCTCGTTATTGACTGGGGAGGGGTATGGTTTTAGTAGGACAGCACGAATACATACACGAACATAACAGCGACTGTCTTGTAGTAGAGTGTATGGTCTACCTGAACGGCCAATACTGCTGCACATCTGTGGGGCATGGACTCAATTATACAAGTTGTTGCTAAATTGCTTGGCAATATTTTTGATGTCTCAAGACTTCAGTCCACATCGCACGTTCTGGGTCGTGTTACTGTGGAAAAATACCTATCGTCCAATTAAATACCGTAAAATGGGGTGAATAGGGACGCTGGGGTGAATAGGGACAAAATTTCAAATCAAAAGTTCCAGTACACAGTTTTAAATCAGAGTTCTTCCTAAAGGTTGGCAGTTAATGATTTAACAAAGAGTTATTGTACTGAAATATAATTTAATTTACAATAAAGTTCTAAGCTAGGAATCTGTTTCAAATTTTGTCCCTATTCACCCCAGCGTCCCTATTCACCCCATTTTACGGTACAACTCGTCTGGTATGTAGTTGTCAGTAATAACTGCATTAGTGTTTCACAGTAATAGGATTCTGCCCGCACGCTGTGCACTCATGTATGATGCACCGTGTAATGTAGTGCAGAAACGGTTCATTTTTGAGCCTAAGTTCATGTTATGTGTTCCCCTAAATGTGATGACTGTTTCTTCAAAATCAAAATACTGACATGCAATTTTGCAACACCTAGAATGACCAACGATAACGCATCTCACATATTCTGAATTGGAGTTATCTCTTGATTTTGGTCAGCGCTGTTGGCGAGTGTGGGGCGAAGCCGAAATGAGGAGCCGGGAAGTTGGAGATCTGCGATAGTCCGACATGATTCCCACATGCGGCCTTGTCGGGAATCGAACATGGGTCGCCTTGGTGGATGGGGGGGGGGGGGGTCTTTTCTAGTTACTGTGCCAACCGCGACCTCCGAACTAAGCTGGATTCACAACAACCACTTACAGAAGAAATAGAAGAAAATTGACCAACTAAGTCACGTAGGCTATGTATACACGCTGCGGGATGATGTGTACGCTTGCATGCACACTCGGTGTTTGTACTTTTTCATGTACGTAAATACGTGCGCTAAGCGTTGATTGTGAATCTAGAGAGCGAGCAGTATAGGTTATGAGCACACATGGAAATAATTTTCGACTAGGGTTTTGAAACTAATATTTTGTCAACAATATTAATCCATTATCCCTTTTAGACATTCCTGAACACGGTTTTATAACATCAATTGATATTCTTTAAACGTATTATTGTGTGTGTTTTGTAACAGTTTATATTGAATACAAAGAAACATTTCACTGGTTGAAAAACCATCTAACGTTTCCCAACAGATTTGTGGTTGAGGGCAGAAGAGGGAAGGGGATTGAATACCCTAAATCAATTCCGTTAAGATACGTCTTCGCTACTTGTAAAATTGTGTATTTTTACTGGACGCTTTATTTTTAAATCACAAACAATAAATGTACAAGATGTCCAGAAACAACTGTATTATTTTATAACTACACCACGCGAATCCTGACCTAAATTGGAGACGAACATGATAGTGGCAAAATGTTGTACGACATTTCACGTGCAACACTGCACGGAAATAGTCTCCTCTCGAGCTCCATATCCAGGTATTATTTTATGTATGTTACGTCAAGTGTATGTAGATTCATGTTAGGACTACTCAGGATTTTAACCTTCACCCATAGTATGCAGGTCAGAACAGCAGTTGTAAGATAAGTAAGATATCTGCGGAGCGCGTTGTTGGGTAAAAACTGCAAAAATAAATACACATTACTTAATGCGTTTAATGGCAAATAAAATACTTTTCCAGGCCCTCTGAGCAGCCGTATTTTATATCTGATCACGACCTCAGACTTTCGCAGTAAAGAGAGCACTTTTGGCGATCACCTTGTCTGGAAGAATAATTTAAAAAATTATATTTATTATGACCTTGGACATAAACTATTGAGTTCAGTACAATCTATGTACACACAAACAGCATAGAGTACCAAGCTACATTCGCGCACAACATAGAGGTTTCCGTAATTATTTGAGATTATTTAGTGCATTAAATAGCGTTGTTCTCCGCTTTCGTAATTAAATAGAATCAAAGTATTTGCTGTAGCTCTTCGTGCGTAAACGATTAAAATAAATAATTACTTTTACATAACTTCATAAATATTTAAATATACTTGCGTAGTGTCCGCACTGCTAGCTGATTGGCTACGCACAGAACACGGCGCACGGCGCACAGAAAAGTTAAAAATTCCTCTACTTCTTGTGCGCCGATCGTGTGCTATTTTCCTGTGCATGGGCTGTGCGTCCATGTAGTAGCTGCTATCTATTAGCACACATTCAACTTTCGTGCGTCTGTGCTGCTCGTGTGCTGTTGCCGCTGCAGCCCAGGTTCTCTTTATTGTGTACGACCTATAAAACAAAGCCTGCTGTTCTGCACATGCGCGAGAGAAGTTGTAGCGCCGCTTATTAATTTTCATTGCAATTTCTAATCCAACTTACACGTATTTCGAGTCAGCGAAAAGCATATTTTTAGATCTTCAAACTACCTTAAAGGCTACGCTACAATTGATTTAGCACAGAATATAGCACACACACAGAAAGTTCAATCCAAGGTTTTTGATGGGACCGCGCTACAATTACAAATAGCACGCGCACGGCAAAATAGCACAGGATCGCCGCACAGAAAATTGGGCAATATCCTATAATCCTGTGCGCTGTGCGCCGTGCGCCGCGCGTAGCCAATCAGGACATGGATACCACCGGGTTCAAGAGAACATAAACACTGATGAAAATGGAAACTAATTTGACTAACCTTTGTAAAAATTCGCGCCGAAGTTAATAAATTGATTTGTTCGAAATGAAATTGTTTTCAAGGTAATTTTAAAAAATCAGTTCACTCGATTTTGTATTGTAAAATAAAAAAAAATAGTAATTTACAAAAGTCGGTTAAAATAAAAACATTCAGAATCAGTTACACCAACACACACATGTAATATTCACCAGTGAAGCTTATTTTCGTTTTAACATCATCATCCTCTGTTTCTGAGCGTGTGCTGTTTTCTGTGCTAAATCAATTCTAGCGGAGCCTTAAATTGAACATGTACTAAGGTAAAAGTTTTTTAAACGAGAATATATGTTATAATCTAAAAGGTTGCATAACATTTACAGTGAACGTACAGAAATTCTTCTGTTACATTTCTAGGTAAGGCCACGTATCAGTGTTTCAATCAACTTTTCATTTTGATGTATTGCATTACTAATTCGAGTCATATTTAAATTTAAAATGTATTGACCTTATACATCAGGAATCTAACAGGCGCCGTGGCTTAGTTGGTTAAAGCGCCTGTCTAGTAAACAGGAGATCGAGGGTTCGAATCCCTCCGGTGCCTGCATGCGATGGTTACATATTAGTATTTTCAGTCACGTTTTTTTTCCGTGTCGCAACGATCGATGTTTAAAAAATAATCTGGAAGTATCAAAACCACGGCACATGAAATGTTTACTTTTATTTGGAAAAAAGTTACGAGTGATACTCGTTAGGATTTTGTGAACTATCTTTCATTGTCTCAACGTGTAATGGTTCGATTTCAGTTCCCGACAAAAATTAAATATCGTTTATAAGGTTGTGTGTTATATTTGCAAAAATAGTCGAAAAAAGTTAGTTAAAATGCGTACATATTTTCTTATTTCGTAAGAAATATTTTCAAAACATTTGCCCGATAATTTTCCACTATTGTTTGGGAATATTTCCCTTCATTTCTCGTGTAAATTTTTCTGCACAGATGTGAGGTAATTTTCCCTTTCATGTGACAGAATTTTACATTTATTTTTTTATTTGCCGTGCGTTCACTCCTAGAAGTGCAGGTCATATTCCTCATTTGAGATGCCCTTTACTTTTCCACATAAATGCTAAATATATTCTTTTCCTTGCATATTTTCGTTCTTGTTAGAGAAAAAATTCAAATGTTACTTACCAATCGTAGTGTGTAATGTATACTTGGTACGTAACCCAAGTTTTTTGAGATAATATACCTACCTCTTAATACGAAGGTCATAGTTTTGATCTCAACCTATAAATGGAAGTGTTAATTTTCTTTAGTAGTATTCTGTCCGTATTCCATAATAATTAGGTTGCAGTTCTTTTATCTAGGTAAATAAAATAACTAATTAGACTAAGTGCATAAAGAGGTTTAGAATAGTAATACGATGCTTATCGTACGTTTAATGTCTCGTAGGATCTCCACTTTACGTCGTAATTCTCATCACACTCAAATAAATTACGCGTAATCTCTATTTTAGCAAATTATATGTACAGAAAATATTTTAACTGACGTTCAGGATGTATGCAAAATCCCTAATAATACGTTTTTAAAATCGAGAAACCGCTTCCTGAGTCTTTTCTTATTTATTTTATTATTGATTTTGCAGAGACTGCTTGTTTGCACTACTGATTCTATCAATAAGAGTTCACTACTTTTTTTTTGCAAACCACTGCAGGAATTGTTGACATTGGAAGTGCAAGGACAAGTATTATTTTTCCAAATATTATCTATCCGACAGTTTGGATTTGCAGTCAATTAAGTCGGATGTCTGTAACACCGAGTTTACATAAACATTAACATTGCTAATAACACATGTTTCTGCAAAGTTGTTAACAAATGTTGTTAAAATACTTGAACATTGTTGGCAACATCATGTTTGCAACACTGTTGTCAGCATTTTGTTATTAACTTTGTTAATATTTTCAAAGAACTGTTGAGAGCATTTGTTACAAGCATTTTGTGGAATAAATTGCTATCAACAAAAGTTATGAATTTTAGAAACATGTTAATAACTTTGTCACCAACGCTGTCGAATGAATAATTTTTCCGACCCATTTTAGGGCTGTGTAGATCAAAGGATATTCATTACACATGTCATCAGCAACGTTGTTTGCATTTTAGTCGTCAACATTTTATCAATGCACATTTATCGTCCTTAATACTGTGTTATTAATATTGGTGTTTCCAGCAATGTTTATAGCACATTTTCTATCAACATTGCTATAAATTAGTGTACTATAGCTTAAAACGTATTACTAACATTTTTGAAAACGTTTTGTTATTAACTTTGTTGTAGCTATTTCTTTTGTAAACTGTCCTTAAGATTCGATGTCGAGCTGCAAATCGCATGTCTACTTCCACAATTGAATAGTTTTAAACATTAATGTTCAGGAACCTGCGGGAAAATCAGAACCACTTAACATCGAAGTAGCTTAATGCTTACTCGCCCAGTTAAGAAAGGAAACGTATTGGCACAAATACGCGCGTGGGCGTGCACATAGGATGTTAAGTTGTATGCGCTTAATTTTCATGACCAACAAGTGTCACTATGCGTATTCAATTCTAATAAGTTTACCAGAATGAAAATGCTTACGACCTGATTTTAGTTTACATCTGGATTATTATTATTATTATTATTATTATTATTATTATTTGGCAAAGCAATTAAGCCGAGTTTGCTAGTTGTCGATGTTCCCCTTGAGCGTGAGTTTCTAAAGGGCCATAATATTCGTAAGCTTATTCGTTTGCAATATGTCTAGTACACATGGGCATCTTTCTTGTGCAGTGTACAACTTTGGGAGCACTAACTAGTGTTCTAGGTAGCATCCTACCAGATAAACTGATCTGTTTACACGGTCTGGTATAAGAAAGTGTACACCAGTTATATGCTGGGCGCAGACTTTTAAGATGCAGTCGGCGGATTGGGTTGATTTTCAATTATTTATCGTGTCAAAAAAAATATAAAATGGAAAAATTTAAATATTGTTGGTTGTAGAAAATTTCCTGGTTTAAGTGATATGGTGCAGGATGTGGCAATATTTACTCAGTAGCTTCTTTCGTTCAATTAGATACTAACTATTTTAAACTCTTTAGTCTTTGTAAGCTATTTAGTTGAAAAATATTTTGCACGTGCATAAAAATGGTTTATCTTGTACAAGAAAGATAAAAATAGAACCGTCTGTATCCCATACAGTATATAAGTCCGTATGATCGAGCCATTCACACAGCACAAGTTCGTTGCAAGTCGAGATGAACAGAAGGTGGTCATCTTCTTGTTCAAGAAAGATGCCCGTGTACACTAGGCTTTAAGCCTCATGCGACACCAACTTCAAATTGCTGTCAATAATTTCGCAACTTTATTATTCACCGCGGCGAGTAGACACTTGTAGATAAGCAACTACGTAACTGTACTGTGTTAAAATGGCCACTCATTATCTGCCATCAACAAAATAAAAACGAAATAAGATTTTCGCAGATTCGAAAAGCACTTTCCCCGCCTTAAGAAACAATTATTTCAGTTATTACACAGTTTCAATTTACAATGTTAAGGAAGTTAAGGAAACTAAGTGTATGTGATTCTTTCAAGTGTTCAGCGTTGATATACATCGCATCTTCTTGCTGCGGTTGCATTAAGATTTGTGACACAGTTTATTTTATGAAATTTGCCTTGATGCAATACATGATTTTATTTACACAAATAGGTATTACATAAGCAAGTACGTATTTCAATGTTTTATTGTTTTTTGGAGGTCGCATGCATTATTAATTTGCTTACCTTGATTTTTCCCCCAAAAATTTGTTTCATACTATAGGTCATCCGCGATAATGTAAGCACTATTGAAGACTCCCTTTTCTAGAATTATAACTAAGAAATATATTTTATTGTGGCTTCAGGCGGTAACTTTTCACTGCGGTATTATCTGTATATACACTTTGATTGTTACTGAGGGTATTGTTGTTTATGTTAAAAAGAGGCAGAAAATAAAAATTATCTGGAAGGAAGAAAATTTTGGAAGTGCTCACTTTATCCGGGACCACTTGAACCAAAATTTTGTTAAGAAAGTTTATATATTTAAGTCCATTATTGTTGTTATCAAATAAAGTGCTATTAGGATGGTTGAATAACTTGGGTAGGGGAGTGGTTACAGACAATCTGTGATAAAGTAATTACGGCTACATGCCACAGTCAGTTTGCGTCATCGTTCCAGAAATGTTGTCCCATGTCCCAACTCTAGGGTGCACAGGAATAGGGACTACGACGTTGAGTCATTGCTCGACGCGTTGTGTCTGCGGTCCTCAGTAGATCTTCTCCGCGTCGTTCAGGAATGCAGGCACGGCGCCACCACATGTCTTCGGTTATGGACGACTTCAGCATTTGACTTTTTAACATTTGACGTTACAGTAGTTTCAATACAGGGAATCTTAATGGAATCGTACACAATGGGGTCTGCACGCACCGCAATGCTAAAGTGAAACAACCTTGACTTTGCGTTTAAAAAAAAAACTCAAGATGGCCGTTTGTAGAGAACCAACAGATAAGTTAGTTATGTAGAATAAGGACTATTTCTGAGTATCGTTTTATTTTGCAGTACTGATGTTTCGTGAAAAATAAAACAGACGTGTCTTAGATGTACACGGAAAACTTATTGTCGCTCAAGCCTGGTTTATTCTGTGTCTGAACCAGGCACTCGTTAACTCGAAAAGGACAAACGAATTCTTTACGAAGATTTGTGAAGTCGAGGGCATCCAGAGTGACAGTCATGCATCAAAAAATAAATGCCATACCCTAATAAAACAATAACGCACTGAAATTATGTACCTGTAAGAACACACGTAGTTAAAAATTGTTTATTTAGAATTATGGAAAGCTACATGTAGTAAAAAATTTATATTATGCAGATAATAATAGAGAGCTCCCGACGAGTAAAAATCAAGTTTGTATTTAATTTCGGGTTTTGATGTTGGATTGTTTGTACAGGTTTTTGCTGCCAACTTCTGAGTTCTTTGGAGAAGATAAGGCTCTCGTCATTTATCGTGGAGTTGTCACTCTCTTTTTACATGCTCCCTGGACTGTACAGACCTCAAGAAACATCATAACTGTTGTTAAACTAAATGAGTCACTGATGGCAGGCCAGGAGGATGACCATGCGGTAGGGCCAAGCGCGTCCAGCAGCGTACTACGTCGACGTCGCTTGGCCTCCAAGTCGTGAGAGGGTTTTACGGTCCCTTAACAACAAGGTCTTAAGAGCCACTGAGAGTGCAGTAAGGTGAAGGCACAACACAACACCCATGCCCGAGCCGGGATTCGAACCCAGGACCTCTCGCAGTCTCGCACCGTAGACCGGCTTCTAATCGACTAAACCATGGGTGCCGGCCAAACAAATACGAGGATGGGCCGTATAGTTGGCGTCGCCTTCCCTCCACCTCGATGTACGACTACAAGCACTTAAAACATTACTCCATCTACTCGACAAAGTTTAAGTTACTGTAAAGCCGTTCGAAAACCTGGTGTGAGAACAGTCTACCTCTGTTTGAAATATCTAAATATTCAACTCGATCTCTTCGCCGGATTTACTCAGATCTACCTTGCTCGGCAGTAGGGTAGATAGCCGACAGCACACGAAAAACTTGAAAGAATGAGTAAAAAGTAAGCAAACACAGGCTCCCATGTGTGTATACAAAACAATTTTTTTTCGATGGTTAACTCTAGCATGATTGTACAGTGTGCATTACTAACACGCAATTTTAATGTCATTGGGTTCTATACTTATATTGTACCACTACGAAAGTATGTTGTGCGCTATCCGAATATGGTTTACAGCGATTGAAATATTAGATTCTTCTTCTGCAAATTTCGCCGGACTTTTTTTATACCACCAACGTACAACTCTTGGGACGCTCGAAAAAAAAACCGTTAAACATCCGAGGACTGAGTATATCCGACCACGTGATGAATACTACCGAGTAGATTATACATACTACGTTCTCATAAGCGCCTAGATTGGCAGGCTAGCGTAACTCTCCGTCAGCTGCCACCACAGCAACCTGACCCGGCGGAATCCGACATCGGCGTAGTCTGTCCTCTGCCAACACAAGCGATAAGTACAGTGCCCATAGGTACTCTCTCTCTCTCTCTCTCTCTCTCTCTCTCTCTCTCTCTCTCTCTCTCTCCGCTTTGACTTCGACACAGCACCCAGGAGCAGCTTCTGGGAAGAGAGGACGGCGACAGTTGAAATACTCTAATTATTCACTACAAATACATTCAAGAGATATTTTACTGTTAGCTTAGGTAACATTATTTTATTACCAACACTCATGGAGCCGCGGTTGGCGCGGCTAGAGAGTCTGCCTTCCACCAAGGCCATCCGGGCTCGATTCTCGCGGGGTCGGTCCTCGGATTTTAGCATGTAGGAATCATGGCGAACGATGTTTTTGGTCGGTGAATTTTCTCGGGGGCTTCCCCTTCATTCCGGCGCTGCTCCACACATCATGTCACCCCTCACCAGGCTAAATACCTAGATGTTGAGTGCTGACCAAAATTTCTTCACTCTATCAACCGTCACTCATTATCTTACACCGCTTGCTGACTCCGCCGCAAGTAGCGGCAGTAAATTTCTTTGTAAACTCGTTCATAAAAATTTCTAAAATATTCCTAATATGCAATAGAGTTAACCTTAGTGCCGTGTCCTGGATCGTTATTGACTGTACTGTATTGTAGTATTGTTGCATGCCGTAATTCTGAGGGCTGGCTGGCTGGCTGGGGCCTGTGTCGAAACACCTTGAAGGCTGGCCCATGACTCACAAGCCAGGCTGTCTCATAGTGGGAATCCCGACGAGATATATCATACGCATCGGCGTACGAGACTCCAATCATGTACGAAACATGATGAAATGTCTATTTTATAGACCCATGTAATGCGATGAATCCCTAGAGTTTGGCCAGAGTATAAAAGCACCGAATCAACATATTTTGGGTGAGTTCGCTGTTGTTCGTGCTAGAGGAAGGTGCTATGCTTGTTGAGAGAGACTGGTGAAGACATCTTGGTGACGTCAGAGTCTACTGTGAGGCTGCAGGCACATACCTTCGGAGCAGTATTGGGCAGAACAAGAGGACTGCTCTGCGGGTCGACAGACAACAATGAGGTGCGCGACGGGAGTCGAACCGAAGACCCCAATAGAGAAGACAGTGGTACACTCGGGGTGCTGCGCAGTACGTGGTGAGCCATCGCCACTTCGGACTGATAAGGTTGTACATTGACACTATTTGAGATACAGTTGATTGGATGTATGACAGAATTCTTATTGTAAATTGTAGTCTTTAATTGATTAATAGTAAATATTTTTTTTTTAATTCTCAAAGTTAATTAAAGTTTCTGTGGTACAGTAGTAAGTGTGTGCAAAATTAAAGGTATTGTGAAAGTTATAGTTGATTGCTGATTTGTGTATTTTTGTAAGCTTTGTGAACTAGTAAATCAATAACTTAATTATACTCTTTTATTTCTAATTATAAGACCTCTATCCCAGAGAACTCAGAGATTTGCCCACACATAAAGTTTTTGCTAAACTTGTAACAATATTTTGCCGCTAAAATTTGAAATAAGCGAGCCGACATACATCTGGTCAGATCAGTGCCTTGCGTCTGTAAATGACACGCAAGCCTGTAACCACTGGCGATTCCAGGTCGAAAGAACTGGAGGGTCAAATTGATATGCTATTTGTGCTCCCCCCCCCCTTTTTTTTTGCCTTCTCATTATAAAAAAAATTCAGGACGGTGCAAAAATGAATGGCAATATTTTGAGGGAACAGTCTTCACATCTAGGGGGACAAACAGGGTCGGATTTACCATAACTTTCACATGCGCGCACTTTCAGCGAGAAGAAACTCTGAAGAATTTTCCACCGCTGCTTTTAAGTGTCAATATGGCGACCAGTAAACTTTTAAATGTCTACACTTATATGTATGTGTATTTAATGTTATTATTATTATTATTATTATTATTATTATTATTAGTAGTAGTAGTAGTAGTAGTAGTAGTAGTAGTAGTAGTAGTAGTAATAATTAAAAAAAACTGCAATACAGTCACGCAAAGTAATCAAAATATCATTACTATTATTGTTACTATACATAGCTAGAGGGCAGATAAGAATAATTTTAAATAATGTGATCGAAATGATAAAAGGACACATCTGGTAGGGAAGGGTGTAAAAAAGAGCATACAGGGGAACTGAAACTCACCAGCCTAGGGCGCCCATGCATAAGTCCGGCACTTGGAACAAATAATGTTGTAGCTATGAACATGTGTCCGCAATGCACCGTCTGTGCACTACAGTTCACACGTGACGCACAGTGCATAGCGCGAGGGATGGCGGCCATGTTACTGTGGAATGCTATATCGCACAGTGCGGAACGTCCAGTTAAATACGCCTCGTCAGGTATGTAGCTGCCGATAATAGAGGTCATTCGGGATAAAGTGAGCACTAAAAATTTAACCATTGAAATATATCACTAGCCGTTGCTGCATACAATTCAACATGAACTCTAGTTGCTTTACTGCTTGTATTGTTGGCAGCGAAATGATGCAAAATAGTTCCGTGTATTTTCTTATTTAAATACAACAATATTGAAATAAAAGCAACCAAAATCGACATTTATTGTATTTTACATAATTAATAAAACTTTCTTTAACAAACTGTATATATTTATACAGACTGTACAATTTATCTTAGATGCGCAATATACAAGTGACGTGTCCGGAGAGACTAGAAATTTCCTGTCGTTAGCCGTTACACACGGAAAGATACGAAATGGCTGAAAATAGAACTTTAGCAGGGCTTTCTTGAGTGCTCACTTTGTCCCGAATAACCTTTACCAGGAGCATTCCAAAGTAACATGATACAGCTCGTGCGTTATTCACTGTACGTCATGTACTGGAAATGTAGTACAGAAATGTTGCATTTTTTCACCCATATTCATACAAAAAAAATTTTCCCTCTAGACGTGAGGATTGTGCCCCCAAAATATCAACATACTATTTTGCCACATCCTGTACTTGCTAGTGCAGAGTAGTCCCAAATACGCACAGTAAACTGCAAATAACGGTATGATATATTTTAAAGGTAAAAAAAAAAAAAATTGTGTCAGGGGAAAATTTTCCCCCTCGACAATTGTTGCGTACCATATATATTGTATATTTTTTATCGTCTTTATCGTTCTGAGTAAACTTTGCAACAACAGTTACAATTGCAACCGTAACCGTGCTACTCTGCTGTAATAATATTTATAAATTTTAACAAGTAACTTTCAGCAGGTAGACTCTTTCCGAGAATACGATTATTTTTTATGCATATGTGTGTATAGATGCAAAATTTGACGTTAGTTCGATCGCATGTCTTTATTTTAAGAGGAAAGAAAGAAAATTTTAAAAATGACATAATTGTATTTTTACGGTTAATGAATAATAATACATCCTGATATCTACAATTCAGTCATCTGGCTTTCAACTCGTCCAATACCAGCATGACGTTGCAGATCTAATTTGCATGCTATTGGTCTACAACGAGCGCACGGGATATAATGCCGGGTTTACACAATGGCTCAACACCCGACTTTGGATGGAACCGACCAACATATAATATATAACTGGTGCTTGGTAGACCTTGGAACGTTGGCTACGTATTGGACGCATTGGCCATTCGTTGTTTTTCGTCCAACATCAAAGGGATTGGCGTATACACCTTCGGCTTTCTTTACACATTGGTGTGTACATTGGTGTTGCGTGTTTCTATTGATTCGTAGTTTAAGCGCGAAATTAATACTTAAAATGGATTAGTGGCCAAAGAAGTAAGTTTTGGAATTTTTAGAACTATATCAGTGGGTGTTGTGGGAACCTCAACACAAACTACATAAGAAGAGAAATGCGACAACAGATGCAGGGGAAAGAAAAAAAATTTTTTTTTTGTTTCACTACTCTGCAAACGTACACACAGAATGAAAGTTATTACAGCAATCTTCACCCTTTATATATCTTGGCTCAAAATTGGTCATATAACTGACCAAACATGGACTGGACTAGTGGATAAACGATGACTGCCCATTCCTTAGCCGTTGGTCTTTTTTTTCCTTCCAAGATTGGCCCAATACATTAGGTCAATGTGTGCCCACGACGTGTAGCCATCCGTCGATAGCCGAACATACTCATCACTTCATCAGCCTCCGGCATCATGTACAGCCGTGTAGTAAACTATGTAGAGTAAAGCCACCGTACTTAGATAATGTATTTTATTAAACCACTAACCCTCACCATAGCATTATCTACTAACTAGTTTCAGAACAAGTGCCTACCTCTCACTACAGTCACCCCACCACTTTAACTCTTGTGTCAAACGATTTAAATTATTTGTTTTATAACATTTGGTAGTTGTACTACATAATTTCGATAGGAGGTGAGCGGCTGTTTATGTTCTACTGTATGATCGGTGACCTTTGAACCATCTTAGACCTCACCGTTAACATGATGCCGGAAACTGATGACGAGTATGTTCGACTATCGACGGACGACTGCACGTCGTGGACCTCGACCCAGGACCATCCTGGCGAGCTGGAGACGGCTGGAAGGCTTGAAGGAGACAGACCCCGATACATTGTGTTATATTGCTACACTTCAGTGCAGGTGAGGAGAATCACTGAGGCCCTTGTCTTGTGCAACTACTGACCTAATTGCACTGTCGTCGTTAGCCCGTCCTCCAGGCGAAGCTCTTGGTATTCATAACAACAAGTGCCTACTGTGCCAATGTACGAAAAGAAAACACACTTCGGGACAAGGGCGGAATGTACACCATACTAATTAAAAACACTGTTTCTAAGCCCTCCAACATAGTAAACATTGCCTTTCCAGACAGCCGTACTTCAAAATTTACTAACCGTGTGTATGAGAAAGTCGGATAGAAATGTGCACTGAACTTTGCTATAGACTATTCATAGAGATGATGGTTTATCGCGGGAAAACTTGACAGTTTGCTGGGTTTCAATGCACGTTCAGCTTATGAAAATATTACTGGCTTTCGCTTGTATTGAGCCAATAAGAATTCCGCTATTGTAGTGTTAGATGCTTATTATTAGTTTTCAGATAGTTACGTTGTCAGACGTACTGTATATAACTAGAGATGGTGAAATTTCGCGAATTCAATTACCTACGTTTTAGAATCATGTATTCTATGCATACTCAAGCCCCGACTATTTGTCCACTAGCTGCTACTATGTGGAACAGCAGACAATGGACGAATAAACAGGGCTTGAGTATGCGTAGGATATGATTCCAACATGCAGGTAATTGAATTATATAACTATTCATCAACACAGTTATGTGGCCACCGCTTAAAATCCTGTAGAAAAATGGATCGGAGGGAATCCTGCACGCTAGTTCTGCGCTTAGTTTGTTATGGCGATGCGACATTTGACGCACGCTTCAAGGTCGGCCTTATAACCCGTCACTTCTGAGTCTCTAACGCAGGTCGCTTCACAGCAGATCCTCAGCTGCCATGTTTGCGTAGAGTACAACACGTGGAGGCCGCACGTACTCGCGCCGTCCAAGGCCGCGGCGGTGAGCGCGCACGTGACCTGTGACGTCACGGCGCCGCACGTTGCGTAACTGGAACAGCTGGCGAGAGGGCGAAGCAATTATCTGGCCGCGGCGCGCCGACCACGCCCCTCCCCCTGTCTAAAACTGCACACAAAACTCGTCGTCTTGCAAATTTATTTTACGCAGAATTATGCAACGTCCGCGTCTTTTTATACGTCTGTTCCACGAATGAGGGAACTTTTCTGACAGTTCTGCTGGTATAGTCTAGCCCACAGACGAATGCACGTTTCTAATAGTTCTGCTGGTCTCTGATGGACGAAATATTGGTTTATCTCCTGTGGTTCATTGTGCGTCATAATTTGGTTCAAAAAGTTGTATTTGATGTTAAAATCGTATCAACTTGATTCGTAAGCTAATTCCTTGTTTTACGAAACTATATTTAATCTCAGTATGAAGAAAAATTGCAGCTGGGCCAGATACGGTCAGGTCTGGCATCAAGAACTAGTCAAATATATAAGTACTAGCTTATATCTGGTCAATCTCAGATTTATACATTTTCTATTTTTGTTTCAATATTTGAATTGGCATTTACCAGCTGTGAAATAAAGTGCACTAGTTCTTGAGATAAGAGCATATAGCTTTGTCTGGTATACTGTGCATCACGATTTTGTTTAGAGGGCTTTCGTCGAAATCATTCCCCTCGCATTCGCTCATCCAGTGAACTAAATACAACATTCCATTTTTTAAAATATTTTCTTTCTTTATGAAATGACATTTTTCAGCAGTCCAAAATACGCGGAGAAACACCATGCAGTTCTGTCACCATAGACTCTAGCGCAGGCAGTTTTGAACTTTTTCTTATTAAGGGTCAATGAGTTCCTAGCGAAAGTATTGTGGGCCGCAAACAATCCGATAATGAGAAATTTGTTGAAATGAAATTGGGTTTTGAAAATGTCTAAGTGGAGAAATAAACACACATATAGACGGTTCGAGATAAAGTGAGAAAGCCCTGCTAAGTTTATATTTTCAGCCAATTCGTTTCTTTCCACACGTTGTAACGCCTAAAGACGGGAAATATCTAACCTCTCCGGACACGTCACTTAATAGTTGCGCGTTTAAAATAAATTGTCTAGTTGGTAGGATTCTACACAATTACATAAAAAAGTATATTCATTACATAAAACACAAATATGCTCAATTAAGTTGATTTTATTTCAGTATTGTTGCATTTAAATAGGAAAATACATGGAACTATATTCTGCAATTCACTGCCAAGCATATAAGTAGTATAGTAAGTATTTTAAATGTTAAATTATATGCAGTAATGCCTAGTGATTTTTTTTCAAAGATTTAATCTTTAGTGCTCACTTCATTCCGAACGATCTATAGACATATACATGTGCATGCTTTATTTACATGAAAATTAATTAAATATAATTTTACTAACGTATTTTAAGTTATTTAAAGAGTATTTCCAATTTTTAAAATTTTTTTTAGATATTAATAGGTTTCAATGAAGCACTCGTAGATGTTTTATGACAACTATACAAAAATAAAAATGTATTTAATTTAATGCATTTTTATCTCTCAGTGAATAACGAGCTGAATGTGTACTAGTAAAAGCCTACCTGAACTATATCAGATATAATTTTAAATAGTATTCCTGCGTAAATTGCAAAATGCCAGCCAATGTTTTTGTCATGAAAATGAAAAATTTCGTAACAAAACATTGTTTCACTCTTGACAGGTAGTATAAACATATAGGTTATATGCATATGTATGTATATGTACGTATAAAGTCCTAGTATGTGGTTAGAGATCCCGGCCAGTGGGGCAAGGGTCCTGGGTTCTATTCCGGCCGGGATGGAAGCTTACAGTTACCTCTCTGGGTTCAGGTCTGGGTGTTGTGTTGTCCCCTCGTCATTATACTGTGGAAGGCTGTGGCGAACCATTGCAGTTTCACCCTCACCTAGTTGCGCCTCAGGGTTCAAACCAACCTCATCTCAGGGCTGGAAACGCATCCACCCTCTCCGCCATATACGTTCAGTGTTGTGGAACTCTGGTGCAAACATGATGCTAGTTGTCAATTGCACAGTGACCGTACAGTGGCGGTTTTAGCGGGTGGGCCGGGCGGGCCCGGGCCCACCCAAAATTTTGATGTGGATTTTAAATTTTTATTTAATTATTAACTAAAACGTAATTTTCTAATTATTCTAAATTAAAACCACCATTTTATTCCGAAAATTCCTTTTTCTTTTCGTAGTTACACGTAAATGAGCCCACCATTGGCGTACTCAGGGGGGGGGGGGGAATTGGAGGATAGATTCCCCCCCCCCCAAGATGCTACTGAAAATTATATTCTTAAAAATAAAACAATTTTTTATAACGGTATAGTCACACTTTTGGTTCGGAAACTCCTTAAATAGCACCATTTTGCACCTTCCAATCCAAAATTTTCCGAGGGAGGACCCCCGTACCCCCCGCTTTTGGCTTGGGGTATGGGGGCTCCTGGGGCCCACCCAAACATAATTTCCTAGAACCGTCCCTGTGACCGTAAGAAATAAAAGCGACACATGGGCCGGGGTTTGATGAGAACTACACTGTGACGAACGTGATACGGTTATATTAGTATCAGGGCCGAATAAATTTCAGCTGGAAGCGTTCAAATAGTAACCCCAGTAGAGTTTTCAAGTGTCCAGTAAGTCACAGGACCCTGAATTGCGTGCAGGCTTTTAAACAACCTGATCACATGACTAAGCAAACCTGCCTAACCCCAGCAGGGAACTTAATATAACAATCTGTAATATTACATCGTTCAGTTGTGGGGACCAGGCTGTCGCAGAGCATCCTGGATTATTATTAACTTTAAAGTTGGAACTTTGTTATTTCAGTGAATCACGATGGTAATAATACATTTATTTTTATTTTATGTATGTTTTTTACTTTAGGATCATTACCATTTTCATATGAAATATCGTTTCCCCTGAGTTCCTGGTGCGTTTTCCGTTTGCGTGTTATAAAAAATCAATTATTGTCTCAAAAAATTTTATAAAACCCATGGCAGTAGTTCCAAAGAATACCAGAATGGCAGTTGTCAAGTATGGGAATAATTTTGTTAGACCATTTGCGTAGGTCTACGTTTTAATATTTATTTTTAAGTTGCGAGGCATTGAATATTTGACTTACTAATACATAAAGAAGTGTATTTTAAATATTTATAAATTTATTGGTTTTAATCAAGCTTCCTAGAACATACATTTTCACGGTAACTATTAAAAAATTAAATTAAATCAAAGTATTTTTTCTCGTGGTTATTAAGGAGCTGAGTGTGCAATAGTAAGCACCTGAGCTATGTGAAACATAATAATTTAAAATAATTTTCTTACGTAGATTGCAAAATGATACTACGGTGTGAACTTTGAAAGAACTGTACAAGTGGGAGTGCGTGAGTAGATTTAGTTTCTTGCGTATACTCTATTGCGATATAGATGACTGTCAAAGAAAACTTAAGA
The DNA here is from genome assembly GCA_003012365.1 of Medauroidea extradentata. Taxonomy (NCBI): domain Eukaryota; kingdom Metazoa; phylum Arthropoda; class Insecta; order Phasmatodea; family Phasmatidae; genus Medauroidea; species Medauroidea extradentata. The sequence goes on from PNEQ01020929.1 coordinate 79,971, forward strand.
TAACAGAAAAAAAAACATAAATAAGTAGAGCATGCTTAGTCAACAGGATGACTTGACGACGGGAACCGATTCCAGTTGTCGAAACGTCGTTCTATTGTCTGTCTGGAAAACTAGAAAACTACTGTGTTTTGTTTCGACCCATCGTGCCGTTTGTTGTTTTTCTGTTTGTGTCTGATATAATACTGGTTTAGTTTCGCCTCATTGGTGTGTCGTATTTTTATTTTTACTGTGCGGGTCGTACATTTTTTTCGGTTTGTCGCTTTGCCAAAGCAGACCTCAAACCTTGGTTGTCTGTCTTGGTGACGTTTTTTTACTATTATTTTATTTCTTATCCGTTTGTCCTTGTTTTATTTGACCCGATTCCATTCATGGAATTTTATGTTGTATATGTATCCTGTTGACTAAGCATACTCATCTTATTTATGTTTTTCTATTATCTATTATCTTTAGTTTTCTTTGAGTCATCTATTTCGAAATGGAGTACGTTCAAGAAACTAAATCCAGTGATACTGCAGTGGTCCGCTATTGCCTTTGCAGGAACAAATGTGAAGGTCCTGAGCCTGGAGTAGTTACATTTAAAAAAACCTCCCCAGCAGGGAATCGAACCCGGGACCCTTAGCCCATCGTCAAGAGCACTAACCACTGAGCCAAGCTGTCAGACTACTGGCTGTTTAGGAGCTCTTACTTAAAATATATATTTATTGTATTCTGACAAAATTCATTACCTTCCGATGGCTATGGGGTAAAACAGAGGTAACCCACAGTATTTTTTTTCTATATTTGAGTTTTTATGCAGAAACACAATGATAATCTCATGCTGTACATCGCGATACAAGAGATAAATCACTGCGACCACAAATGGCAACACAGTAATGATTTTATGGTAAGCCAGGCATTCATAGTTTATTACACCAATTAAATAGTAATATTTTTTTTATTCTGAATTAGTTTTTTTCATGGGTTGTATAATGTTGTGACATAAAGCATTTAGCTGTAAGTAATAGTGATATTAATTTAGTTTCAATGTCGCATTTTATCGTACCTTTACACGCACATAACTCAGTTATAAAATACATTAGGTTGCCATTATCTAATCTGCCTTCCCTTTAACTTCACTGTTTCTGAGTTAACAAGTAATGCATAGAGACAGGAAAAATTCGCGGGGTAACTGAGCTGTAGGCTAGCCTCCAAGAATAATTGTGAAATCGTGCAGACAGTAGTTGTTTATTAGCTGCTCGCTGACACGGTGAAATGGGCCTGTATTCAACTACAGTTTTATTATTGTCTCATATACTTCCAGGAAGTGTCGAGTAAGTCAACGGCCAATTGTGAACGTAATATAGACTTGTAGTAGCTGAAATTCTAGCTTGCGCTTAAAAAAAAGCGAATTTTCAGGTATCTAGTAATGCATAATACCGTAGCTATTTCTAACATGTTAAACCGCGATGATAGTTATAACATTTTAGTCATTTAAATGAAAATATCGTTATGATTCGTAAATTGTACATTCAATATGAGTGACGTGACCCGCTGTAAGGTTGTTCTACTGCAAACACTTTTTTTTTTTTTTTTTTTTTTTAGACTTCACATCAAAAGGAGATGTGATAAACCAAAGCCAACGGGAAAATAATTTCGTATCCTTTTAAACACCATTAGTTACATTTTAACATTAAATATTCTGCTGTTTAACTTCTTTGTAATCAGACAATTTCGTTTAGCATTTGGCTGCTTTTACTTTATATTTTATCATGAAATATAAACTATAATTACAAGCCAATCAGCGTCAAGGTTTTAATGATGCCAGCTCGACAAAAATGGCGGATGCTACGATATTTCCGAATAGAGAGTAGCCTACTTCTGTTTTATTCGCGTCATGGAAGTGACAAGGCTGAAAAAAAACGGATTTAAATTTTGTATACAAATGTGGGCGAAACTGGTGAGTTGGTGTAAGTAATATTTTACGAGAGATATTTGTCCGTTCGTTATTTTAAGCAAATCACAACCTTTTTAAGCAAACGTGTAATTGTGACTTTAATTGTGACGTGGGAATGTCAGTGATAATAGAAAATGTATTACAAATAATGGAAACAATAAAATAATGCATATATCAGTGGCTGTCGTACAAGAGGTTAGTGTGTACGAAAAAAAATTTACTTTTTTTAATTTTATTTTGTATTTCTCGCAACAAATCTGTTTTCACAATAACGAAAATTTAAGAGTCGCATCGAGCCCATACGTCGCGTCAATCTCACTGTTGTGTTTCCAGTATTTACACACAACTTTTACGCAAAGACAGGAACTTGGCAAGGAGTCAGCCATGGCCTATGTTAAGGAACTACCCCAGTGTTTGCCTGGAGTGGTTTCTGGAAACCATGGGAAATCGAAATCGTGATGGCCGAAGCCGGGGTTCGAACCCAAGTTCTCTCGAATGTGAGTGCAGCATGTTACCGTTGCGTCATCTCAATCGGTTACAAAAATTTTAATCCTCGTAAGTCACGAATTTTCTTTTTAATACGCTATTTTTATACTATCATATTAGTACATTACAAAATATCACAAAAATATAAAACGATATAACGTGCTGAAAATATTAAAAATAATTTTTCACAACTTGAAAGATAGCATCTCACACCGCGAATCGAATTTTTCCTTCATAAATCATTACAATATTTCCATTGAAATTACTGGGAAAAAATGTATTATAACCTTTTCGTTATACAAATATCTTTTTTTTCAGTCGCCAATTTTTGCATACACATTACCTGATGAGACTGAAAATGCGTATTCGTAATTATAGTTAAAGAACAATACATCGCTAATTGCGTCGACAATTTTGACCAAATGTTATGAATGAGTTTTTAGCAGCGAGCGATAGTGGCATAATTTAAAACGTGTTTCTAAACAACCTAACAGTACAAGAATACGGCAATTCCAACTTGACTTGTGATGTCCCATCTTCCAGCTGCGGCATTTGACGCGTCCAAAGTCAACACCGTCTGGACTATGGCTACGGGCCTGTGCGATGGCGAATACTGAGTTCGTGACGTCACGCGCAGTAGTCCGACGGATAACAAACGAATTCGTTCAACTAGCAGTTGTTTACCGTAGCTATGCTCGCTTAGAAGCGATGTGCGGCAATCGAAATTCTCACTCTCAAAACGTGGTTTTAACGTGAAGTTACAAAAGTTGTTATTTTCTTAAAATGTAATTTAAGTGTGTGTTCACGACTTACAGAGACAATTATATAAGAACTTTCCAAGTTCCACCTTTTTTCTTAAATTCCAGAAATCTGAACAGCTCAGAAGAAAATTAATGTTCGCTGTACGACGAGAAAATTTCCAGCCCAGCCGAAGTTTAATAGTAAGTATTTTCTTTGAATGAACAAAATTAACAGTGTAGCCTTGTAATTTTCCTATAGGCCCTACTTTTTCCAAGAGTAATTTTTTTATGTGGTGCTGCTGTTCCAAACTCATAAAGTTGGCACATCATTGAAAACTATTGTACGTTCATTTTATAAGTGCTCACTTTTAAAACAATTGCGGGAAGTGTCACAGAAAGTATTTAATTTTAGCTTCATCCATACTAACTACCTTCCAATACGAAAAAAAAAAAATGGAAATAGAAATGAAGCTGGTAAAATAGTTTTCAGTTTGTTTGTACTTAGTGGAAGTTCATGCTAAATGTAGCAATCTTGTATTTTTATTCTGGCAGCTTTTTCATACTGTAGAGTTTTTTACAGCAACGTCAGGAACAATAATCGTTTTAACGTGCAGAGAGTTACAATAACATAAGCACTAACACAGTACTAAACACAAGAGTTAACTGGCATGTAATTCAGGCTGACTGGCTACAATCGTACGTAGATGTAAGCACATGCAGACGGCCACTTACGGTAACGCGGATCAGGTTCAACTTTTACTTAGCACTGATACTATTTAAAACAGTTGGCCAATTAGAACCTCCGAAAACGATGCTACGTTGCCGCACGAGAGACTAAATAGCAGCGTATAAAGATCTTGTGTTAGACATGGTTGTACAGAAAAACAACTGACATATTTTTATTTCGATAAGAGTTAATTTAAAAAGCAATACTATTATTTAAACATGAGGTATTATTTATTTTCTGTATGTCACTAATTTTTAACAAAAATTCCTTCTCGACTGTAACAACCGAATTTTGTGCTCTTTAAATAATACTAAGCTTATAATCATTGTAACATGTTATCGACGCTTGCGATGAATATATTTACGATATTCTTATCACGATAAAAATGTATGAGTTAAGTAAATGGGTATTGTGCCCTAGGCTTAACATATTTTTCTGTAATCTCTGATTACGTAGGCTACCCTAACCTAACTTCCGCCTAATTACCGCCAACACCTCTCGTGACGCTGTTAACGTGCGAGAGTCAACGTACAGCTGCACCGGTCAACGACGGTCGACAAGCGTGGTAACGACTGTTGTGTCTCTCTTCGATTTTTCAAAAAGTAATTACGTGTTCCAAGTGTGGTGGTTTCTTTCATTTGCTGTCACTTTCGTCTGGCACAGGAAGCCAGGTGTCAGAACAACTGCGTTCTAACACCGTCACCTTTCAGTAGAAAATACGCCGTTAAAAAAGTATTCTTCGTACTTAATTTTGCAGTCGGGTTTTGGGCGTGTTTGAAACTCTACTTACTTTGTTTGAAGTTGCGTACAAAATGTGTGTTAGGAATGAAATATTACTTTTACTCACATTATGTTCAACGCAACGTCATACAATATTGCTCTGACATATTTTGCTGTTAGATATTTAAGTGTCCGGTCATGAGAATTTCTTCAAACTGTAATACGCAGTATCTAATAATGTAGTAACGATTTAAAGAGAATATCCAATCAGAGTTTTCAAGTGTGATGGAGGAAAACGGTATTAGTTGCCTTTGATAAATACAACTTTTTATATAATTAGTATTGTGTAAATATTTTAATTTCTACTGCTAAAGTACTCTTCATCATGTTGCAGGGTAACATAACCTCGTTTGAGCTAATAGACAAAAATTCATGACAACTTAAAAGTAATTTTATAAAAGATTTTAAATTACCAATAATTTTAATGTATTAGTTTATATGAGATAAATAGGCAGTGTATTCATTTTAGAAAACGGGAAAATCGCACAAATGATGGCTAATACGAACAGTTTGAGGTATCTTTAGAAGTAGGTATGCAACAAGCGCTAACCACATTTACAATAAAGCTAATTTCTTTTTGAGTGTTCCAGAAATACTAATTTCATCACAGCCTGAAATGTTGTATCAAAATGAAAGTATTTAGCAGACCTGGATGAATAGAATGCGGAAAATATAATATTCGAAGAGAGAGTGTATTAAACATCATATCGTTTACTGAACGATTACTACAACGATTCAGCTAGACAGTATGGAGCCCAAATAAAAGTGCAACCTAACGTTTGGCTATTTTATTTTTCAGCATTAATGTTTTCTGTTTCTAAAAACTGTAAACAAGCTAGGCTACACACCCCACTCATATGCAATGAACAAAACACTACAAGGATGTGATGTTTTTGACAACAACTAACGGCCGCGACCCCAGCAGCTGCAAGGTTCAACAAATATTATTTACCATTATTTATTTGATCAATCAAAACTATTCGATATTTAAATAATGTTGTATAGTTTCATGCCGTTAGTCTTATTAATACAATGTTTTAAGTTAATGTTTTTTTAAGAAATAAGTAATACCACAGTTTTCGAACGTTATAAATTTACTACAGTCATACCCTCAGTACTGAATTTAAGGCCTCGCTCTTTACTTTTGCAGCGGTTTCGAAATTTTTTTAACGCAAATTAATATATATCAAAAATTCATTCTGGCAGTTTTAACACTTATATGTCATGGTTTGTATCTGAATTTTTCTGTTGCTATACACCAAACAGATTTTTAGATTTTTTGCCCCTGAAATAGCACATATTTTGTTGTCAAAATAAGCCAAAATGAAGCAAAATATTTTTTGCTAGCAAACGGTACAGTAATTTAAAAATTCTCTGGCAAAAGTGTGTATCGTATGACTGTACTCAGTCTCAAATTTTTTCAAAGCATTAGGTTAAAAAATATTCAAGTTATTTGCAATTGTTTGAAATAAATGAAAGATCATGCCTTTAACGCTAGAATATAGCTAGTGTCCAGTAATGCTCACTGCCGAGTACAGTACGTGCAAAACTAATACAGTTAAATGTATTTTGTGCGAAGCGTTGGGTGTGTTTATTGCATAATTGTCTCGCTCGTTACAAAATGTAAGAGTGACAACTTCTTTTTCGCAGAAGACAGAGGAAAATTAAATGAGAGAAAATTTATTGACAGTCTGAAGAATCTGATCGATATTGGCATCGTCAAAATAATGACTATCGATTAGAAAATATATATTTGTAGCAGTGTAATAATCGATTGACACTCGGTTATAAACATCATGCAGTTGTGATGGTTATCGTAAGGTTAATTCAACTACAAGCGCTTGCAAAAACCTTACTCGATAGAGTTGAAGTTCCTCTAAAGCGGCTCAGAAACCTGGTGTGAGTACATTCTACCTCCATTCGAAATCTCTAAATATTCGACTCGATCTCTTCGCCTGATAAACTCGGGTCTACCAGGTTCGCCAGCAGACAAAAACACGAAAGAGCGCTTAATATGTAAACAAACACAGGCTCCCACGTGCGCACACAAAAGGAAATGTGTTTTGGTGGTTAAATCTAGCATGTTTGTACAGTAGGCCTATACATATTAGGATAAGGATATTCTACAATATCCGAACTTAGTCTACGGCGACTGAAATATACCGCTTCTGCAGATTTCGGCCCATTTTTTTTTTAATTTGGCCGCCAACATACAACTCTTGAAATCTTTCCTACGCTCGAAAAAAAATATCCGTTAAACATCCAAAGACTGAGTATATCCGATCACGTGATAAATACTGCTAAGTGTGTTATGCATACTACGTTTTCGTAAGCCCCTTACAGTGTAGGAAGATAACATTATTTCATTGGACGAGCTTAACATGGGACAATTTTCGCTTCTAGTGGAGCTTGTATCAGTAAGGTGACAAATGCTATGCGAGATAGTAAACGAATTATCTGTAGTTGGACTAGGTATAGTAAAATCATTTTTTTTTTATTTTTACTGAAAGAAACATTATTTCAGACTTTAAATTTGATTCTAAAAATAACCTAGCCTTTACAATCACAGAAGCTCTGTCAATGTTCAGTTATTATTTTATCCCAGTTATTATGTTTTACATCTTTCGATAGCAGCGCAACTAGTGGTGGAAATTGTCCCTTGCCAAACAAATGATACTGAGCTTCTGAACCTGTATGAATATCGCATTAGGAGGGTGCACGAGAACCACGGTATTGCAACTCGGAAGTTGACTTACTACTGGGCGCCCATAAGCATCTGCTTGGGCCTGATGATGACATGAAATGAAGTGCCGGAATTCCGGCACGATTCCCACGTGCGAAAATCCTGGAATCGTGCCCAGATCGCCTTGGTGGGAGGCAAGTGCTCTAGCCACTGCGGGCCTCATCCCAACCTGCAGTAGAATGTATACAGTGCAAGCTCTGGGACGAACCCACCTCGTACAGGGTCGCGACCCGTATGCTTGTTGGTCACGACAGTCGGCATTGCCCTCGTGGAATCACGTGGTCGACACGGAAACCAAGGTCGAGTTATAGGCCTACCAGTCGAGAGAGTATTCCCCACACGGGTAAGTATGCGTGAAGTCAAGTTTGGCTGCACTTCCCCACTCTGCTCTGCCTCTGCAGATTGTGATACGGGATATCGGGATCCTTGAACCCGCTGTATCTCTGGCTTCGCACTTACGTCTGCACAATTGTAGTGTACGTTGCGAGAACTGATAATTAGGGCCACGATTTTGTCGCGAAAAGATTTTTGCCCCAGTTTGTTTCAGTGACTCACGTGCACATCGGCAGTTCTGTTTCAAGGTTATTGGCAGCGTGTCTTTGTTCAAGCACGTTTCTCATTTGACTGCAACAATCTGAACAAGATTATTGTGAGTCTGTACGTCTATAATTTGCTAAGGCAAGTGAGAGTAAAATCATCCAACCACAGACGATGTAGCAGAGCTGCAGGTGTGCACATGACGTATCGAAACCTAGTGTTGCAAAAATCTTTTCGCCATAAAATCGCGGCTCTACTGATAATAGTTCTGCTTGGGCAGAGGCACGATTATTTCCCGTTTTCATTTCGCAGAAGTCTAGACTTCAGTCCTATACACGCTCTGGCTACAACCGATTACTAGAGATGATGGTTTATCGCGGGAAAACTTGACTGTTTGCTGGCTTTCAACGCACGCTCAGCTTACCAGAAGATTACTGGCTTTAGCTTGTACTTAGAGCTGTTACCCTATTTGACTGAGGCAATAAGAATCCCGCTATTGTAATATTTGATGCATATTGATTCGCAGACAGCTACGTTGGAATTGCAATAAACTACAGCGATTTCAAGGTTATGTTGGCACAAAACATTTCCGCGATATACCATCATCTCTTAATCATATCTAAGACAAAAGCAGTTGAATGCAACCGACAGAAAGAGATACACCCCATCCAATCGCGGTGGATGGTAGTGGACACCATCTTACCATTGCAACGAACGCACCTAAGTGTTAACCACAAGGGACGATCTTCTGGAGGATGAGGCTTCTAACACCTCTACGAAACCGCTTTGTGGACGGATCCTATTTCTTAGGTGGACCAAATCGGCGTTACTTCGTGTAGATATTAAACAATCTTCAGGTGTTACCACAAATCCAAAGGAGAACGCAGCCTCAGACCCTCCAGCTTCACGATACAGCACGGCAATATGACTTCACATTGTTAACTAAGTGTGTCATTTAGTATAAAATCCATTTGACCTAAAATTTACAGTGGCTGAACAGTCAGCATAAACATCATTTGACCTCATATTCATTTGGCTTAAACTTTACTTGTCCTAAGCATCAGTTGGCCTAAAAGTCACCTGGCCTACAAATTACTTGACCTAAACGTAATTTGGCCCAACAAAATTCGGCCTAAAATTATTTTCGGCTATTTAACTTTAGGCCAAATGGAGCGGACTCAATGTTAATGAACGACTTGATGTACACGCCCTCTGACGTCACACCGCAGGAGGAGAGTACTGTGGGAAACACAGTTTGTTTATAAACACGCTGATTTGTTAGTTGGTGATGGCAGAACTCGAAAATGTTGTACACTCATAGACTTGTACGTAAGTATAAAAACTATTAGTTTCATTTCATGGTTAAGTTATGCAAACGCATAACATCAATGTTTACCTGAAAAAGCGGCAAATTACAAACAAGTAATCAATTTAATCAATTTTCTCATCCTGAACATGAAAAGCCAAACGCCTGTATGAAGGTTATGTTTGGTTGCGGTATCCATCGAGATAGGGATTGTATCCCACACCAGACTGGAGCCCCGCCTTATTTCAAGTCGTCCATTATACTACAGGTTAGGAAGCTCAACGTAATTAGTTTGGAAAAGGGATTGTTCCCGCCACTAGATGCGCTGGTACCGGTAAGGGGTCAATATAAGTTGTTAATTTTTCCTTTTTTGAGAAATAAATCAATTCTTAATCAGAGCTTTCGTGGTTATGAGAGCGAGTTTATTAATTGCTTTATTTATTGTGAGTCGAATTTTAAAACTCAAAATGACTCTGCATTTTAACAAAATTTTTTCTCTTTACAAGCCTAGCTAAAAGTTAAAAATTCTATTACCATCTCGTATTTTATCAGAGGTGCCGCGGTTGGCTCAGTGGCTAGAGCACTCGCCTCCCACCAATGCGACCCTGGACAATACACTGATTTTCGCATGTGAGAATCGTGAAGACGATGCCGTTGGTCGGCGGGTTTTCTCGGGGATCTCCCGTTTCCTCCGCTTCTTCATTCCGGCACTGCTCCATACTCACATCATGTCACCTTTCACCAGTGCTTAAGACCTAGATGTTAAGTGATTACCAAAATGTCTTCATCATCTTTATTTTATACTACATTTTATAAGACCCCAATCCGACACAAGCGTAACCAGCGGTAGAAATTTTCCCTCACGTAATTCATCCATGAGAACAATTATGTTATCCTCCTAACCTTAGTCTAGAGTGGGACTGAGGATGTAGGAATAAGGAATCCATGGTAAATTCTAAGTAATAAATACTGTGTGTAGAATAAACCGCTCTCGAAATTAACTTCTGAGCAAGTTTTCAAATGTGCTCAATTGACCGTGAACAGCGTATATACAGACGGTTCCACCATTGACGAGGCTGTCCCCTCAACATTATGGCTTAGCATCATGAGCGTTTACGAAAAGCATCTTGCTACATTTAAGTACAGGGGCGGGTAAAGAAAATCTTTCACTTGGGCAGGTCATTACAAATAACTTATTGGCGCCCTTCTCCCTTCATTTTTTATTATTTTTAGTCTCTAAGTTTGATTATCATTTGCATATATTTATGCAACAGCTTTTTTTACTTAACACTCACTATAACATATTTAATTTACGTTTGTCCTAAGTAAAAAAATTTGTTTAGATGGTCTTCAAATTTTTGACATATGTTTGAAATTACATCAAAATTATTGACCTTGGTGCCCCTTCTGTCACGTGACTCAGTTCGCTGAGTCACCCCAGGTTAGACGGATTATGGCTGCACACATGCGAGCAATTATAGGTGGTTCACTTTACAGTGAGCACTTCCCAACACTTATAATTAAAAAATGAATTAATTGGGGTGATAGAATAAATTTTTCAGAGTTATGAAATGTTTACACCAGTTTTTAACTACACAGGAATTTTCGTATCAAAAATAGTAAAGATGTCGGTATAACGGCTAACAGAAAATTATATGCAGTGCTCAGTTGATCCTAAACATCCTGGTTCATATTGTAGACGCAAACAAACTCTACTTGGATAGATTTGAAAGAGCCTCGAATTGAAATGTAACCCTACCCGAGCTATCCAAGTACATTTTCGTAAACGTCTCGAGTGAGCTGACAGATAAAACCACCGCAGCACAGAATATTTAGTAATACAGAAGTGAAATAGCTGGTGTAGGACGGCAAACATGGACATACACACCACCAAAATGGCTCTGCTGGCCAGCAACGTGGCGGAAACGCCTACCGCCAATCAGCATAAGCGGCTGCCCTGCTAGCCGGTAGTTAGGCCAACACGAAAAATTCAGTATTATGTAGGATCCAAACAGATACTGGGCTAGTACCAATAGCCTCGGACAGCTGATAAGTGACTAAGTTCGCCCGTATAAAATGAGCTGTCTTATATCACGGTTGTGTAACCATTTACTTTGATGATACCCTTTCACTCCTATAGGTTTTCAGTCGTCGGGGAACAGATAAGCGCTGGTTCTTTTGAAGGAAAGCGAAGCCGTGAGACTTGGGCGGAGTTTAGTTTGTATAATACCGTGTCAACATTTAGCATAATGGGATATGAGTCTAATGTAGTGAACAATGTCATAATAAATTTAAAAAAAATATTTTGTTTTAAGAACATCCTCTCAACATTGCCGATCTTACATTACAACCTCTGGGTAACATCTGGGTAATTTTTTTCTCCTAGGTACCTGAAATCTAGGTAGGCCAAACCAGAGGATAGATTTTTAACTATTTTACCAGATAATGCGTACTCTGCAGTTAAATATGGCGTCGAAAATATCAGGTGTTAAATTTTTAATATGATTTGCGCTGTTTTAAAGTTAATTTCTCCAGCCAAAAGAATGTTTGTTAGGTACGTTTCCCGTAGCCTTAAGTTGTGTAGTCTTCTCGTGCATGCAAAAGGATGTAGGGAGTGAAGGATCATATTTGTAAGAAGGAAAATTGCCACAAAGTTATCGTTACAAGCGTATGTCGTAGTAGTGTTCTGAAGTGCGGTGAAAATAAAAGTTCGCATATGTCCATGTTTTATCGAACTGTATGGTGGAATGACTATGTTAATGAATAATAATTAAGTGCTTTATTAATTAAAATCGCGTTTTTGTAATGCAAGTGAAATAACTGTGTTTTTTTCTTCACAATATTGTCTGCACACAATTCCTGCCCGTCTGATGTGACGAGAGCAAACATTATGTTTACATTTTGTAATTGTACTGGATGTAATTTATGTGATTGATTTTTGAATTCCACGCAATTTTTGTAACTCGTGTCACATAGTATTTGAGTGCTTTGCCTAATATACACGTGGCTTTCGTTGTTAAGCGCGTCTTAAATCAGATCGTCTTACGTTAATTATCAATACATAATTAAGAATCCTATTAATGAGTTGCGAATAAGCCTACATGAGCATTTGTACAAGTACTATCTAAAATAAATTAAAATATTCCTAGATAATATTCGTGTTTAATGTTAACTGGGGTAGACCTAGGTGTGATATGTGTAGACAGCAAACGTACTGTAACAACTTTGCTGTCCTGGACGCAGCCAAGTTCGATTGGAATTGAGGGCTTAGGTAATTAAGTTAATAAATTAAATGAAATTACTTACTTATTACTATCACTATAAAATAGTTTACATTAAGTGTACAACACTTGCAATTCACACCCTTTAGATCTATATTTACAGATATTATTTACACATAACAATATTTACCTACATTATTTATTTATAGGTAATCTCCCTAAAATTCTAAATTACTACTCTAGTGTATAATAAACGTCTCTCCCTCAAATAAGTCATCCGATCTCTCAAGTATATTTCAAAAATGTCTCGCAATGTACAGCTACAGCCTAACCGGTTCGTCTGCTCTGACACTCGCTCCCACCACTCCAACAGACCCACATTCCCCTCTTGCCATACAGTTTCGCCTTGATCCGCCAGTCTCGCCTCGTCCCTCGCTGCCAAGTCCGTCGCGAACACTCACAAGCTAAACGCCACAATCACTCTGTCGCTGCTTGGAGTGGGTGGTATTTGTAGTCGCTTGCGACGACATCCAGAATATCCTCATGTCTCGCCGACAATGCTGTAAGCCAAAATTTCCAGATGTTGCGATAATATTCAGTCATGTCTGAGCTGAGTGCCTTTCAAGAATGATTAACAGGTGCACACCCATTCAGAAGACTCATGACGTCATCAAGGCACGAGCGGCCCGCGTCGCCAGGGGTGGGAGAACAGGGGAGAAGTAGGGGTGCAGTTTGTCGCCTCGCGTCTCCGGGACTGGTGGTAGTGACCAGTGGAGGGTGAGATGACAAGGCTCATCAGTTTGCTCAGCCCACTGCCATGCCGTCGAGAGCGTTGACTCGTTACAATATGCCAATAGATTAAATACAGCGAATAATTCAGTTATTGATAGTCTCATGAAAGACTATAAATAAACTAAATTCGCAATCCTCCCATCTTATGAAGTGAAAAGAGTCCCAACAGAATCACTTTTAAACTAAGCATGTAATGTGTTGGTGAGTGGTAACGAATCAAGTCAGTGTTATGAAACTACCCCAACCCCTTAACTAAGAAAGGAAACATGAAGTATTATTTATTTCTCAGTGCACTCGATATTTAGTGAAATCAACACTAACGAAACATTTTCACTATTAATTTACGTTCACACTTAAGTTCCATAGCTCAGTAATTTCGAAATTATAATTACGTTTTAACACAGTTCACAAACACACTCTTTAAAGGCAGACCTAACCTAAAATACTGGACTTCGTGCCTCATGGATATTCAAGATCCAACGAACCAATCAGCAGCCACGACACAACCACACAGTCTGTACAACCTACCTACATTTATAGCTAACCTCTGAGTAGTTACACTGAGATATAAATCAAGTGGTAAAACACCACGTATTTTCCACGAAAAGATAAGAATAAATCATTTTATTGTGACCCTCAAACGTTACCGTCCGAGAACACTGTGTTAAGTGCTAGGTTCATATCTACATATTGAGTTGCTATTTGGCTGAAAGGAAACAAAATACATCGACAACTTCCAAAAAATGCTAACGTCGCCGTGAAAAGACTAACACTCCGTGTCTTCATTTCACGCCATTACACATTTCTCAGTTATTCTGGCAGCTAAACAAAAAATTTATTGAGATGATTATACAGCGAGAGTTGAAAAAGCAATGTCAAGCTACGCGAGCATCTAATGTGCGTACGCCCGAAGTATGTACGTATAAGGGTATTGGATGTCTATAAACAACTGCATAAGTGCGCCACGTGAATCCTGGGCTAAATTGGAGACGAAAATGTTAGTAGCGAAATGTTGTACGATGACATTTTACATGTACAGCGTGGCAACATAGCAATGTAGTTACTTCCCTTTCAGCCCAGGATTCTCGTGGTTGGCATCCTGTGTATAATTTTTCTCATATGTCCGCTTTGAGTTATTCGTAGGCATTGCATGCGGAGGATTCGGGGCACACATTCGTCAACACTGACAAGGCTATTGGGCGAGTATAGTTCTAAATTCAAAAGTAAGCTTATCAAAGGAATAAGTGTTGTAAAGATGCCACGCTGATAACTTTATGAGCCATTTCTCTTCTAGAACTCTGGGACAGGCAGTAAACAGACAGTGAATTACGGCGTTAGAAGACCGCCAATTTTTTTTTCTCACAGGAATCGAGCTTTTGATTCTCATAAGTTGTTTTCTCTTTTGTAATGCCTCGGATGAGTTTTGGAAGCAATAGACTTTGTGACATCTGAGCCTAGCAAACTAATCGTTACGCAATTTCTTCTCTAACTATTTTCAATAAAGTCATAATTGTATGTTTAGTGTATATGAATTCTAGGCGAACGAGGAAAAATAGGAATTTAAACTCGTCTACGTAAACAATAACTTAAAAGGCGTAAAAAATTTCTTTTTTAGTTTAATTTATTTTTTCTCGTTTTATTAATATCAACTTTGTAACATGACTAATAAACACGGTGCATACATTAATTGACTGTCAAACTATAACGCTCGTGTATGTAATAAAATATCTTTATTTGATGTAAGTTAATAGTATAAGGGACTTAAAAATGTTAGCTTTACCTTAAATGGATTCATGCAGAACAAGGAGAATGTTTCCGTAAAGTTGGCTGCATTGCGGTATGAAAATGTACTGTGAAATGCCCGGAGAAAAAAGAAACTGATTTAATTGTTGAGAAATCAAATTTAACTTACTCCGGATTAATTACAGTTTCGTATGCTGCGACCTTCAGCCATGTTTGTTGTTTGCAGAGGTAAAGTGACTATAAACTGTCTTTCTTTGCGAAACAATGGTAACCGCACGTACTCGAGTACAGAAACTGCGACATAACTTATGCCGGCATTGGAGCTACTATCGTTAAGTCGGCATTTTTAACGGTCGAGCCAAAATAAGTACTGCCCGATTTCCAGCAGCGAAACACGAACAAGAGAAATACTTATCACTTCGTCTTATTTACATATTTAAAACTGTAATTTGCAGGAATTGTTCAATATCTTTACACCGCGTGTATAAGACAATGTTTATTATTACGGATGCAACGAAAAAATTAATCAAATAAATGAATTAACCTCAGAATTATCAGATACAGGTCTAGACACTCGCATATCTACCAACGCTATCGAGTATAGGTCCCTTTTTTGACTAATTTACTTCATGAAATACCCGTCAGTGTCACCTGTACAACGGTTATATTTTTAACACTGGTATAATAGGTAAGGTAATAGAGCTTTACGTCTTGTCGGTAACTCACAACTTGACACATTGACAGGAGATGGGAGAGGAGTCGGCCATGTCATTTGTTAAGGAACCAATCCAGTATTCGTCTGGAGCGATTTCTGGAAACCATGGAAAACCGAAATCAACATGGCCGGAATCGGGGATCGAACCCTAGTCCTCCCGCCAAACGTGTTACCGTTGCGCCACATCGCTCGGTACTGCTATAATAGGAAATAATCACACACTAGCAGCTTCATAATAAACTAATTGAAACTTCTTATCTTGCTTAAAATATTAGTATACATTTTATTGTTAGATAAAATTGCCTATTTTTATTTGTTTACGTTTGTCGGATAGTAAGAAGAGTTGGTATGACTTAACGTCTCGTCAACAATGAGATCAATACAGACTGGAAGCACAGTAGAAAAAAAAAGACCGTTGTCTGTAATTAGCAGCCATCCCAGGATTCGCCGGGAGTGATTTCGGAGTTTCGGGTAGCCATCGAAAACCGAAATAAGGATGGCTGTACCGATAATCGAACCCCAGTCCTTTTCCAAATACGAAACCATATAGTGGTACATAGATAATTAAATTTGAAACGGTACGTTCCAAGTTCCTATGCAACTCATAGTCGTCTTGGTCTCCACTACAAGCTTTTGCATACTATGACAAGAAGAGTCGAAAATTATTTCCAAATTTAGAGCAATCAATATTTATATTCGTGAACTTTACACAAGTTTTGTCAGGAAACTTTCATACGTATTTGCCTAGTACACCGCTACATGGCGTAATCGGAAAGTGCATGTAAAATGTAGTACAACATTTGAATTCGCTTTTTTTGCGGTTGTTTCTGGACATCCTGTGTATATGTAAATTATGTGTGTGTGTGTGTGTGTTGGTGTGTGAATGCGTCGTTTTGTATACGGGAAATTATTCAGGGACGTTCAATATTTTATAATTGTCTCGCTTATATTTCTGGGATGATGTAGTGTTGAAGCGACTTATGCTAACGCTAGTCCTCTAAATAAAATGCTTAATTGATTATTTATAAGAATGAAAAACAGGAGTTGTACATTGTATACGTAAATGAAAGTATGCCAGTTTGAATCGTATGCATTCCAATACCACTAATCAGATTACAATGAAACTTCGGCGAATTGTGCGTCCGCTCGCGAAGGATTCTGGCAAAAAATTCTGTAAAAAAAGGGAGGGGGACCAAAACGGGACAGGGCACCCAAGAATTTAGTGAAAATATTATTTTTCCACTTGTGTGAGTTGTGCTTGCACCCGCGAAGTTTTCTGAACGAGGCAGAGGTATAGAAAGAATGGGGTGCCCAAAAAAATTAGTAGTACAATTTTTATTTTTTATTTTTTTTTGGAAAAAAAATTGTCATTAAAATATTTAGAAAATAAAAGTACTTATTTTAACGAATTGAGATAACTGAGTATTTTTGGCATAACTTTTGCACGACTCAAATAAGCTGTGTTTTATAATCAGTCAGGAAAAAACATGCGTAGTAAATTCTTATCGCATTTAATTGAAAACCTCGCGAATGAAGTCGCTGGCAAAACTAGTTTTGAAAGAATGTTGCTATGCTCTCTATAAAAAAAATAGTTGTGGGGAAAAGTTGGTGAATGTGAAATGTTAATGCTTCATTCCACTTAGTTGAATTTTAGCGGTATACGTTTATGCACAAAACGCATAATCTGGACGTCCTTATTAAATCAAGTTCCAAGTCAATTGGCAAACAAGTCGGTGCTCATAAATGTTATTGAGTAATACCAGCGGCTAGCCTCGAACCGGCCTTCGTCCTACATGACCGATCAAGGGGCAAATGTGCGGTTACGGTGCGGGATCATGTGCTTGGTTTTACCTGCCAGACGCCATATTGGGTTATTTTAATTTTTGTGGTTTTCCTGAACCTAAGGTTATATGGCATCTGAAACCGTCCGAAGTTAATTATTATTATATTCTAGTCCAAACTTTTGTACAGTGTACACTAATACAGGCATTCCGTCAATTTTATTCAAACCACCGAGTCTTTAAATGTTTCATTTGGATCTTAAGGGCGCCGCCTACCTGCGCGTTAAAGGTTCAAAAATGACGGAGACATAAGGGTGGCCTTGAAGCGCGCATCAAATGCCGCACCGCCCTCAACGAGCCAAGAGCTAAGCTACAATGCGAGGTGTCCTCCGCCGAACTGTTTTACTATCGGACACTAAGCGGTGACCACGCAATGTTATTGGTGGGAAATCTGTAGTAAATTTCAGTGCACATTTCTACCCGAGTTCACACACATACGGTTCGTACATTTTGAAGTACGGCAGTCTGAAAATACCTTTTATTTTATAGCAACGTTGGAAGTGTTTTAAATGAGCATAGTGTCACGTCTTCCTTGTCTAAAGTGTGTTTTCTTTTCGTACATTGGTACAGTGGGCACTCGTTGAATTGTTTAGTAGAAAAAACTTTCCACGAACACACATTTATAGCACGTGGTACGCGGTGTCCTTAACTTAGCAAGAATTTTAATAATGAAACTCATATACTGAACATAATATTGCTGAATAACTAACAAATGTGAGTTGACAGTTACTCCTCCCTGTTAAAGGATGTTAATTGTAGAGAGCCTACAGCGACTTACATATGTAAGCATCGTATCATTTTCTGTATTACTAGCACTATTTCGCTGCTTTAGTTCGTGGAAATTATTCGCGCATTCGGTCAACGAAGATACGAAATAATAAGAAACTGAAGCAGCACGAGAAAACCCACTGGCTGGCATCGTTCCATGACTGCCAACCTCCCGGGGCTCCGACCGACCCAGATTTCAGGAGGTGGGCGCTGGCCGCCTTCCTTGACCACGTCCATGCGCGCCCCGGCGCATGCGTCCGATAATGGTGACGTCACCAGCAACGGCGGGGCGCGTTCCGAATAATGCCGCGGTGTACGGGCCGACTAGGCTCACCCGCAGACACCTCGACTCCGCGGTCATGTTGCGGCAATTAATAACCGTCGAAAAGGAGGCTGCCCCCTTGCCGCGCGCGAGATGGCGACGGCCGACTGCCAAGACGCGAGATGTGTGACGTCATGATGGTCGATGCCGCACACCGCGCTGAACAAGCCTTGATCGGCGGGCGGCTGGCAGCCCTGACGTAGGGCCGAGGAGTTCTGGTGGGAGAGGACGTGTATGGAGAGAAAGAGAGAGAGAGAGCTAGAAGTGTGTCAAGGCCTTTGGCGGCTGCGTAGAGGACTGAGTCTGCGTACGCTGTTATAGAACAGGTTTGCTTACAGAAGCCAAGCAGCATGTTGGTTCCACTAATGTACAACCAGGTCCTTTGTGGGCGAGACAAAACAATTTACACTGCTGATGACAAACATGTTCCTTGAATGATTGCCAAGTATGACAATAAGAGTTACGCAAGTACTCTTCCAACATGTACTGTAGCTACGGCAACCTCTATTTTGCTCTCCAAGGTATCAACAATTATTAACATCGGTATTCCTCCTATACACAAACTCTTCAAGGAAACGTTATCATTTTCGAAGCGTTCTGTACATTGGCACTAATTCAGTGGCTGGACTATTCAGTAATGGTTAGTCCTCGCCTCGGATTGTTTAGTAAGCGGGGATCAAACTTTCGACTGTCCGAATGAATATTCACACACATCACATTACAGAGATAAAATGTTTTCTTTGGGCAACTGTATGTACATTTTCCAAGTGGCAAAACGTGCATACCTACAGACATCCACATACACAACACTATATAATATAGTCACGCACAGGATGTTTCCACCGACAAACTCCGGCGGGCGATTCCTTGTGAATAGTTAAGTGAAGTGGATAGATGTTGGTCAGCACTTAACATCTAGGTTTTTTGTGTCGGTGAGGAGTGACATAATGTATGTAGCTGCGTCGGGATGAAGGGGCTGGGCAAACGGGAGATCTCTGAGAAAACTCGTCGACTAGTGGCATCGTCCGGCACGATACCCACATGCGACAATCCGGGAACCGACCCCGCCGCGGATCGAACCCAGATAGTCTTGGCGGGAGGCGACTGCTCTAGCTACTGTGCCAACTGCTGCACTCAAACTGGATATTAAAGTAGCTATAAGATCTTGAAAATTGAAATTCGTAAAATTTTGGAAATCCCATGACATAAAATGACAATCCCCAGAACATAGTTTTATGGTACCGAGATATTCGTTCCGACAGTAATTGCTCGTTGATAAATTACCTTCTGCTTTAATGAAAATAACAAGGGTGGCCACACTGTATTGCATACATTTTTTGTCGAGTCTGGAAAGCTGAACATTTAAAGGATGTTTATTGTATAGTGTGAATTATATTTTTAAGTTGCCCTCTTGTTGCAACCGTCTAAAACCTACCGTTTGTGCCCAAAACACACTTGAAGATTCGCGCTGTAATACAGAGCCTAGAGCATAGGTAGATTGCGCATATGCGTGTGTTGTGCTAGGCGCGCATGCAATGGTAGAAATTCACTGTAAACGCGATGTTGTAATAAGCTCGCAACTTCATGTGTGTTGTGAACGAAATTGATGGATTCCAAGCACTGAAACACGTCGACTTTGGTATTGTGTACGACATACTGATAATAAACCAACACCGAATAACCCCGTGACTAATACTTGACCAAAACATAATACTTAAATGTATGTGTTGCTACAGGCTTCCGGGAGTTGAAAATAATTTGTTCAATACTCGAGCGGATACGTTTTTGTACGCTACCTGTAGCCGCGATTCGTACATACGAGGCGTGGCTTGCGCGATAATATTTCAAAAAACTCTTCCTAGGCTTAATTATCAAAGCTTTCTAACACGATTGAAATCACTCGCAGGTGACACCGGCCCGCGACAGCATCTCTGCCCTCTTCCGGGGTCCGCGGCGGAGTCTCCCAAAAACTTCCAAAAGTCCTGCTCTCGCGGCTCTACTGCGCTAAAAAGTCGTTGACCAATCAGCCCAGCAGTTTCCAATCGCAAGGCCACGCCCAACTGTTAACGACCTCTCGGCTGCAGACCACATCACCCTTTATTTTCATTATTTTCGTTCTTTTCTTAGTTAACAAATTTAATTAACACCGTACGCTTGATCACATTTGATATTATGGAATTACCCTTACTTATCTCTAATTGCACATTTTATTATAACTTAATAATATATTGGGCACAGCCCTCCTGTTTGGCTGTTTGTTGGTGTGTTCCCTGCCCCCAGCCCTCGGGGGAAGGGAGATGACGTCGTGAAAAGTGAGGGGGGGAGGGTCGCTGTAGTGGCCCACAGTGCCACGACAATGGTGAGGTGACAACACTTTCCCTTCTCTCAGAGACATAAGCCGCCCTCTACCACAGCGTATGACTTGCAAATACCATTATCTAGAGTGACCATTTACAAGATCTATATAATATTATATTAAAAATACATATGTTTAATTTGAGGTGCCAATGAGGCCTGTTAGAGTGTCGTTGTTTATTCTCTAAAATGATTGTTAAAGGCACTAGAAGCATCTTAAAGACAAAGTTTTGAGTGATCCGGGTTCAGTTCCCGGCGGGGTCGGTCCATGTATTTTCTCATGTGGGAATCTTGCCGGACGACGCCGCTGGTCGGCGGGTTTTCTCAGGGATCTCTCATTTCCCCCGCCCCTTCATTCCGGAGCTTCTCTATACATGGCACCCCTCACCATCGATAACGACAAAATTCTCTTCAATGCACTTCATTCATTAGTTTTGTTAGAGAAAGAATTGTTATGATGTCTCGAGCGACCTCCAATGATTGATGTTTTTTTTTTTTTTTTCAAGTACGATTTTAACCGTGTCGAAAGTACAAAGCTACACAAAGACATTTGAAACAAATTTAAATGGTATGTGTAGAACTCTTTTTACTTTTATCGTGGTCCTACAACACAAATGTTTAGTGTGAAGTTTGCCCTGTCGAAATATCATTGCTTTGGTGTCGGTTCGACCAACTTCTGGCACACTCTTCTGCCAGCACCGGTTGTTCTGTGTCGGCGTCCCGTTTCAATTGTTTCAAGATGTACGTGCGTGCGTGCGTGCGTCTGGCCCGCAGCTGCATACACGGCAACGAACAAACGAGAACACAGACACTCCACAATATTCAGGATGCTCATGATACCGTGTGCATGTTTGTCTATTCATTTATTACTAGAGACCTGAAAAATTCGCGTTTTCTTTTAGGCGCAAGCTAGAATTCCAGCAACTACAAGTCTATATTACGTTCACAATAGGCCGTTGATTTACTCGACACTTCCTGGAAGTATATGAGCCAATAGTAAAACTGTAACAGAATACAGGCCCATTTCACTGTCAGCGAGCAGCTAATAAACAGCTGTTTCTGGACGATTTCACATATATTCTTGGAGGTTAGCCTACAGCTCAGTGAACCCGCGAATTTTTCCTGTCTCTATTTATTACTGAAATCACAATAACGTGACAGAAGCGACGCGGAAAAAAGTACCTGTCAGCTACTCAGCGTCGAGAAGGACGCGCTGACGTCACAGAAACTTCGACACTGATTCGCCGATATCTTTAGTTATTCGCGTCGAGGCATTCTCGTCGCATCTGCCGAGCCACTGTGATTTTAACATACAGCTGTAAAGAAGGTTCGAGACTAACTAAACTTTCAATAAGGATTGTCCGGTAAAAATAAAGCCTTCTGGTTGGCTGTTCGATTTCTGAATTGTCCAGATCTACATTACTTTTGAACGTGTGAACGAGACTCAACTCTACGTTGAAAATGGAGATCCGTAATTTAATTTATTTTTGATTAAATTAGCCCAATTGGATTGTACTTTACTATCGTCCTCAGAGAACTACGTAAAACACGATTTTTTACTTCCTCATATTTGTATCCGTCGTGTCGTGTCAGTTTAGTTTTCTACAGTTGGCATTTACGTAGACCCCACTTCGGATTTCTTCGGCAGAAATCCACTGAAATAAGTTTCTCAGTTTTAAACATTGAGTTGCAATTATTTTATTGTGAATATCCTCGTTGTACCCTTTCCCGAAGGCACTGAACCCGCTGCTATTTTCACATTCCCATGGAATCAGAACATTTGCATTCTTTATGCTGGCTATGAATGTCGTGCTGGCCGTGCAGTCGACCTTGACAACGTAACCTACCTGCGCGAAGTTTTTCAGTAACTCATACAATATGTCTGAAAGACCGCGTGTGAATTAGGAAAGGTTATTTATGGAACTATTCCGCGAGCACCCAGCGCGCTAACTGCCCAAACGAAAACACGCTTCTGACAAGTATGTAATGTCGCTGTCAATAAACACTTTATGGAGGCCCTCTAACTTAGTGCCAGAAACCTCCGAAGTCAGTTTGTTACTTGCGGATAGTTGCACATCTTGTCTACGCCGACAAAATTGCCGTTGTTACATTTCACTGTTAATTTTTTTTACAATAATGCAACTCAGGATAGAATAATCACGAAGTGACGCATTTACTTGCAGTTTGGACGACGGCGATCTATTGATTAATAACACCTTCATTCGTCTTTAGTAATAAATTATTTTGAATCTTTCATGGACCATAAACTATATCATCCATTTACTACTGATAATCCCCAAAATACAAACTGCTTTCTACCTGCGAGCCCTGCAAAGGGATAGTTATAAACATTTTAGTAATAAGATTTCATAACTATTAAGGACTAAAAAAAAATACAATATTGTAGTGTGTATGTCCTGCCAGGCTATTTGTGCAGTACATATCTTCTGATGGTGGCGGTAAGATAGCGCAAGTGACTTGTATATTTTCTGCAGCCAATTTTATTTTTTGTCCACCATTTCTGCCCTAATGTTTCGGAAAGCTGCTTTTCTTGAATACTGTTCCGTAATAAAATGTCTTACAAGTGATGGCTTGACTAGAAACACAAAACCCTTAGATGATAAACTGGAGCACTGAAGCTTTTTATGAATGTAAAAGTTTCACAACTTACAGCATCCTGCGTTTACAGCCGAGGTTCCGATTTTCTAAATTGTAATTGTAAATTTCTTTCGTAGTTTCTTGTACCCCTATTTATTAAATTATTACTCATCCATAATACTCACATGAAAATTTTTGTAGTATGAAGATATATTTTACTCGTACTGCGTTATACCAGTTTTTAACAGAACTGCTAATTTAAAGGTGCGACTGAATTGTTGTCCCTTGGAAAGGCAGCCTTTCCGGTTTTTTCTGGCAGTGGTGAATTTGAAAGTTTGTCAGGATTGTTGCCCCTTGCATCTGACAAAACCTAACCTGACCTGAACTAACCTAATGTAACTTAACCAAACGTAACGTAACCTAACCTAACCTAACCTAACGTAACCTAACCTAACCTAACCTAACGTAACCTAACGTAACCTAACGTAACCTAACCTAACGTAATCTAACCTAGCGTAATCTAACCTAACCTAATATAACATAACCAAACCCAACTAATATAACTTAACCTAACGTGACCTAACCCAAAAAATCTCAAGCGGCAGCAATTTCAAGGGGCAAAAATTCAGACGACCTATCAAATATGCCCCTGCTTTAAAAAAAATCCCGAAGAGCTGCCTTTCCATAGGAGCAACAGTTCAGACGTCACTTCAAATACACCACTGGCAGGAAAATTCTAAAGGGCTGCCCTTCTAAAGGATAACAATTCAGCTCGCCCTATTAAAATATTATTAATATTATTGCCTTGATTTAGCCGCTAAATATCCTTAAATGTAATATACAAGCTAACTGCTTTACCTTAAATGGATAAAGTGATAAAGTCAATGATTTTCCACCACGCAGAAGCCGTAGTTCGATTCCCAATTGGTCGCTTGAAAATTAGCATTTAAAAATTTAGCGAACGTTTCAGTGTGTCAGAGATTTCCTCGAGTATAATTAGTTTCTCACGATATTGCATTCCGTTGTTCATGTAAACATATCGTATTCTTATGACCGCTGAATACGACACACTAATAAACTGTCTTTATTTATTCTATCCCTAGTTTATTACTAACTACTAGATCAGGGATGGTCAACCCTATGCCCACGGGCCAAACACTGGCCCACCACTGCCTTTTGAATGGCCCGCCAAAAGCTGAAGCCTTGGCGCAATATTGCAAAACTGTTTATGCTGACGAATGCTCTTATTCCAAATACTGTGGAAACAGTGTTCGAACGTCGAGAGTAGATATTAAGAATCATTGCTCGTCGTGTACCGGCAAAACTATTGATTTTAGTCATTTAATTTACCATTGAAAAATATTTCTAAAGACGTTATAAGTAGTCCTACATAAAAAAAAATTAGGCTAGGTCATTTTAGGTTAGTTGAGGTTAGGTTAAGTTAGGTTATTTTAAGTTAAAGTTAAATTAAGTTAGTTTAGGTAACCTAGCCTGGCCTAACCTAACATTAGGTTAGGTTACCGAACCTAAACTAACCTAAGAATATTTTGTTGAGTAGGACTACTTGTAATGTCGCTAATAGTCGTATGTAAAATTTTTGTTAGGTTAGTTTAGTTTAGACCAGCCTACCTAACTTAATCTAACCCAAACTAACATAACTTAATGTAATCTAAAATGACCTAACAAAAATGTTTTACGCAGGACTACTTAGAACGTCTCTAGAAGCATTTTTCATCAGTAAACTATACGTCTAAAATCAATAGTTTGGTCGGTACACGATGAGTAGTGATTATTAATATTTACTTCAAGAGGATAAAGAGCTGAGAATACACTGTAAATAAATACTTAATAAAATAACTCTCTCCTACAACATAAGAACTTACTTAAATGTTGATCTCATCAAAAAGTAGGTTAAAAGGGTGCTGAACATATAAATAATGGATCGGAAGGAATCCTGCACAGTAGTTCAGCGCATGACTCGTTGTTGCGTTGTGGTATTTGATGCACGCTTCAAGGCCGCCCTTATAGCTCCGCCGCTTCTGAGACTCTAATGCGCAAAACCGCTAAATGTATAGGCGGCACCCTTAAGAATGCGTAGTATATAAATAAACGCTGAAAACATCAATTGATTTCTGCGCTTTTTTCGAAGCTAATATGGATAAAATACTCAATGACAATCCTGGATAATGGTATTTGCCAACTTTATGAGTAAATATTTATCCAAAACTACAAATTCGTAACGCGTGATATCTTGCGCCGCAGTTAAATGCACGAGGTTCCGACGTCAGAGATTGTGCCTCAGGAGTTCGTAATACTGTAAACAGTTTTGTTTAAAACGTTCGCTAAAACTATTGTCTAGGTTTGATATTGTTTAACTTTCGTAAATTGGCTTTAAGAAACCTACAGTTATAGATTAATGCTTTTAGTGTTGAATTATGTACCACGCCCTTTCAAGACGACGTGATACGTAAAATAACGCTAAAAACGTCAGTTTAAATCTGTAGGTTATCGAAGTCAGGAAAATGATTAAACGTGTATATCCTGGATAACGATTTTTGGCAACTTTGACAGCCAATTATTACTGTGACGCAAGAAAATGTACAAAATTCCATCATCAGAAGTTGTACCCCAGAAATACGACAATGGGGGAAAATGTCAGCCTAAACTGTTGCCTGTGCTTGCCGTATTTTGTTTTTGCATATTTGCTTCGAGACAATGCATTTTTCAAATAAATTCATTTAACATTGTTTTAATGTAAGCCTACAGCCCTCATAGGGCGATGTCACAGGAGGGGATATCTGGACTGCAGGGTCATTCACGAGATGCAGGCAGATAAACAATCTCAGTCCACCTATCCGGAAACACTTTTTGCAGGCATTTCCCGAGACTTGTAGCGTAATGAGCTAGAGACCTACGTCACGTTGTAACCGGCTTTCCTCAGGAATTCCGCGTCGCTGCATCTCCGGAACAAACTATTCTCTCAGCATGGAGCGACAGGAACGCTGAGCGACTGTGACGTCAAAGTAATAGGGACTTTAATTGGATACTGGATAGTGCAGGTGCAGCCCCAAGTTATTTACTACGTTTAGGGCAAAACTTCAATCCAGACTGAACCTGGAGTGGAGTCAACTCGGAGTGAATGTACAGCTAACATGGGTAGACGAAATGTGTTTATGATAAATATTACAATCCAGATTGAACTATAAACAACAGCGATGTTGGAGTCAACCTGGACTGAAAATGCAATAATTTGATCTATCGGCGACAATACGAAACAGAGAACAGAGACCGAACAAAAAATAAATGTTGCTTCAAATAAGGCTTTTCTTTACGAGACGTTCCGCTTGTTTTGTTCCGTTTGGCTTTATAAAAGCCGTTTTGCTTTACAAATATTTGGCTTTAGGATTTTCTATTTAATTATAATTGATTCTCTTTTCTTTTTTAACCTAACCACAAGTATTTACTAAACAATGCAATATGGCGACAGCTTGGCCCTGCGCGTTTTCTTTTCACTCGAGTCTGTGTGTATACAGTAAAATCTCAATCCGGATTCTTCACTGCAGTCCACCTCTACAAGTGGAGTGGATTATGTCGTTTCACTCCTACTTTCATTCACAATAAAGTGATTATAGTAAAACCTCAATCTGGATTCCTCAAACCACTCCATATTCAATCCGGATTGAAATTTTACCATAAACAGCCGAATTGTTCGTCAGGGCCGTGCCAACAGGAGCCATGTGAAGGGGGTGGGGAGGGGGTTAAGAAAACCTAAGGGGGCAAATTATATCATTCTCTACCTCCCCAGCCATCGTTTTTACACATTTTCTCACATTTACATTCCAAAATGACATTGGTTTATTTGTTTGTAAGGAAAAACGTAGACATTCACACCTAAATGCCAAATCACGTTGCAAGAGACTGGTAGTAGTGGTGGTGGTGGCGGTTATGTTTTTTATGTAATTTCCCCTAATTTTTTCCCAAATAATAGTTGTCACGACCCTATTATTAGTGGTGGTTTTTTTAACTCATAATATTTGTGTTTTCGTCACCAGAAATATAAGAATTCCGAGTACGCACACTGCAGAAGATGGCATATTTAATTTAAAATAAGAATTTTCTACGTTGGAGGAGAACGTGATGTAAACCTTCACTCCATATCAACATCAGAAAGGTTATTCACCTCGTCTTCTTCGTGCAACGTCGGCCTGCGTATAGTAATCGGTTAGGTGCCGATCTACGATGCGAGAATCCTGGCTTTGGCAAAGGGCTTGTTCCTGAGTTTTTTCAGACTGGTGACAGTAACTCAAATATTTTTTTTAACCAAAAGCTTTGAAAAAATTTGAGTCAATGTGCAGTCACACGATGCACAATACTGTGGATATACGCTTTTAAAAATAATATACCATTCGTCAACAAAAAAAAATATATTTTGCTTCATTTTCGCTTATTTTCACGAGAAAAAAAAACGTGGTACTTTGGGTGATGAAATCTAAAAAACAGTTCAGTACATTTCTACAAAAAAAATTCAGCTACAAATTATAACATACAAGTGTCAAAACTGTGGAGCGAAATTTTGATATGAGTATTAGGCAGCAATAAAAAAATATTTTCGAAATCACTGCAAAACTCGGTAACAAGGCCTTAAAGGATTGTAAACCCCTCTCACCACACATCATTTCACTCTTTGTGCAAACTGTGTACTTTTATTTTCGGACATCGTTGTGCCCTGTAACCTACAAAACGCGCTCTTATATGTATGAAAAGATACGCTCTCCTTTGATATATTTTAAATAAATGCATTGAGGTTTTAAAAGGCATTATTTTGATTCAACAAAATAATAAATGAGCAAACTAAACGGATGGTTCTTTTAACTCAGGTATAGTTGATTCAACAAAATGATTAGAGCAAAAAAAAGTGAGGTCATGTAAATGCATGGTTGATTTAACACTGGTGTTGTATTTAAACAAATAGTTGCATTAAAAGAGTCCAATTATATGGTTTGACCAAAGCAGTGAACTCATTTGTTTTAACATTGTATAACACTGCACTATAAAACTTCGATTTCATTTTTTGTTCAAGTGCGTCACCGTCGTATTTCTCGGGATACCAAGTTCCCCCAATAGTTTTCTCAGAGTTTACTTACTTATTGGTTTGTAATTTTTAGAATTCATCACGAATGGTTCAACGCTGAGCAAGTGCCTTGCCTCGACTGCTGCCTTCCTTATCGAGAACTTCATATTGCTAACTGCTTGCTGTCCCACCTACATTGTCTGTTTTGTACGGCAGATCATTGGTCCAAATACGAGCTACGAAACTTTCTTCCACACTGCACATGCCTCTACCTGAAAGCAAACAGAGTGTATACATGTGTAAATTCTGCTAACCATTTGGGAATTAGAAAAAAAGGGGGGTTAATTCAGACCAACATTTACAAATAATTCATTTCTTGCTGTAATAAACACGTGGTTTGGTAAACAGAATCTTTTCTTAATGTAGTCTACCGTTACCGAAGTGCTAGTTAATTAGCTAAAACATGGAAAACAATCGGGTCTCACCTTGGCATGAAAGGTGTCAATTTGTCTTGTACCTTTCCTCTAAGTTTACAAAAATCTATCTGCCACGTTCAAGAGTGCGTCTTATAGAACGTGTGAGCTCCGCTTATTACACTAACCGCTACGGTGGGAATATAGCAATTGGAAAACATAATTCTTATCCTAACCGTAAGACTGTCCAATGATAAGAATGACGTACTCGTATATCGATATTATTGAATATCTTCAGGTAAGGGCAGGCAGCAGATTTCAGCAACCACCTTACGACACTGTTTACAGATTTTCGTAAACTTAGAGGTTGGCGTGAAAGGTACAAGAAACTATAGACACCTTTGATTGTATACCGCCAAAAAACACAGTTTAACATCTTGGCATGTTGACATGGCATTTTGCGTGGAATGGCTAATGCCCAGTTGAATAACGTATTTCTATTTGGAGAACATAAAGTGCTCGGTAAGTAAAATTCAATCAACTCGAGTTTGTATGATGAACTGCCCAAATTAGTTTTCCGAAAGTGTGCGTGTGTGCCTATATATATACACACACATACACACTCACACACACATCTCTGTGTGTGTGTTTGTTTTATTTTCTCCGTATGATCTTTCTTCTCCGTAATGGTACAGAGATATTGGACAAGTCATATAAATTATATAATATGGAGTTATACATTAATGTACAATGATATTATTCATTATTCAAGTATCTTTATTCCTTGCTTCTGAATAACTGTTAAGTCGTCATTGGTTGTGTGTATGTATTAATGTCATGTAGTCTTTGATAAATGGTGAATCTACAATCATTAGAACGAACAAAAAATGAAGTTTGGACAAAAACTGCTTAAATATATAATGTGTTTAAAATCGGTTCTGTAGCAGTTTTCCATGTTTACCTAATATCAAAATAAGAAATGATCTGAATTGGTCATACGGTTCCTAAAGTATAAAATAGCACAACATGTTCAAACAGCTGCGATTTTGAAAGTAATCACTTGAAATGTATAAAAACATAAAAGTCAAGTGATTTGACTATGTGTACGAAGTTCGATAAAATTAATTATAGTAGTTCTTCAGATGCCATGTCAGTAGAAAGTGTAAAAATTGCCACAATTTAATAGTAAGAACATGATATTAACAAAATAATTAAAGTCAAGTCATCTTACTAAGTAGCTTACTGTATGTGCTTGGAGTTTGATTAAATAAATAGAAACAGTTTCTCAGATATCTCATGTGATCAAAAAATGTTCAAACAGACGCCATTTTTTAAATGCATACGGAATGATAAAATAATCATGCACGTCATCTTACTAAGAGAAACTTTATTTGTACGATGTTAAATGGAATCCAGATAAACAGTTCTAAAATATTACGTGTGATACAAAAGTTTCAAATGCCCGTCATATTGAAAATATATATTAAAAAAGCGAGGACTGTAATGTGTCCAGTTAAAAATTATTTCCATTGGAGAAGAGTGTGAGCTGCTAAAACAATATTCCTGCAAAGAAAAAAATGTGTGTTCTTGCGTGGAACGTAAAAAGTGTCCTGTTAAAAAGTGCATTTAAGTGGACAGTAGAATGTGGTCTGTTAATACTAAATTCGTTCTGGTGGCAAATAGAACATGTACAGTTAAAAAATATAGTAGAAAATGGAACACGTCCAATTTAAAAATGTTTCCAGGGAAGTAGAAGGTGTTCTGTTTAAAAGCGAATTCCAGAAGGAGAACAGATGTTCCATAAAAATACATTCCCGTGGGAAACTGAAGGTGCCCGATTAAAATACGGGAGTCAGCTTCTGCAGTAGTAAATTCATCAACAGGACACTGCGTATAAAACACTGATGACAATTCCACGCACTAATTTGCACTTATGTGCACAAGGCGTGGGTAAGAGTGTGAAATTACAGTGTGAAAAAAAATGAGAGCAAAAATTACGTGATTTACATATTTTTTGTAAATATTAATTATAGCAATTTAAAGTAAACATTTACACGAAAAAAATTATTTTTATGCGAGAATTTAAGTAATCCTTTCAAAAATCCGGAAAGTTTTTTTATTATGATTAACCTAATTCCTCTAAAGTCAAATGCTACATTAAGTCTCCATAAATTATAACTGCCACGACTGTAGTAACTTCTTCTAACCAGCAAAGCCCCTGAATGTGTCTTCAGGTAAGTTTACAGGAGATTATGCAACAGGCTTCGCTCCCTGACAGCCCTGATAAAAGAGTGATTGATCACTTGTGTTTCCACACAATCGTTATAATTCTATTAACGTAATGTCCAGTAGAGATGACAAAACATAACCTTCTTTCATTCTGATTTCAGAATAATGAAAGACCAATTATTTCAACAAGGGTTATTTATATTTACAGTAATCCTGTAATCTGCGGAACAAGTTTTGATAAAAACTGAAGTAGACTAAATCCCCTCAACCACATCTCCAAATTGTCAATCACTACTGCTTGTTAACAAATCAAGTTATTTCATAAAATTACATTGGGAACATTATTGTGTTAGTGCATAACGAAAAACTGTTAACTTCTTGATTTATTCATCAATCTTTAGAACGATAGTTCAGCAGCGGATTTTAAAATTAAACGTTCGGTATTTTGAGAGGCGGTAGTAAACACGTAAACTAGACAAAAAAAAGTCTAATAAACATGAATCCTCAAACCCATACTTTAACAGGTATTCAACCGTCATCGATTAAGCACAGGCAAGACAGGAACGCGAGATCAATGCACATCCGAAACCAACTAGAAGTGTTTCAAAGGCTACGTGAATCCCTACGACGTAGTAGTAGCAATTAGTATGATTGGACGACACAAGGAGCAGCTCCTGTAGTGATGGCGAATGGGCGAACAAGTGCTCATATATCTTACGATATAGTATTTAAGGGCTTGAGCCCGAGTTTTTAAATTTTTAACGGTGATTATTTTTTAAAACGGGAACAGGAGCCACTATCGTAAAATCTCTCTGTAACTTTGTTTTAACTGGTTTACACTACACTTTTTAGTTAGTTAATTAATGAAATTTCCTTTTAATTGATACGTTAACAAAAATTTACAAAGCTTGTCTCCAAAAATTACATTCCATAGCAAAACCAAATTGCAGCATTGCTACAGAGAAATGTTACGTTATCAGCTCTCGTCTGGGTTTTAAAAAATAATTCGAAAGCCAAGAAACTCGGGCCCATGTTCGCAAGGGCTCGTGTTGAGTGGACATTTTGTCTTGTTTTTGTGCAGACTACATCCTATCAAAGTATTGCACATTTTTTAAACACCTATAATTTGTGGGTGTCTCGAAGGTATACTCTAGTTCACATAAGATAGGTAAAATTCGACAGATACTTATGAACAAAAGTTTTAAATATTTTTTTTTATTTATGGTGCAATGCAAGCCATTTTTATTTATAAAATGAACCTAATATGTCCATTGCACCATTTGTACTACAAAGCTAGACTTGCACTGTGCCAGATATAATAAAATATTAAAAACTGTTGCTCATAAGTAGCTGTCAAATTTTACCAAACTTAGATGAACTAGAGTATAGCTTGTAAATTACCGCATTATGTTCTGTTTGACCCGGCCACGTGACGTAGCTGATCCCCCCCCCCCCCGGGACGTTTTCTGTCTGTTTGCACCCCTGGTTCCATCTTTATGACATGTCGTTAATAACCAAATTTAAACATCCAGAATCATTTTCACGAGTGATTTTAGAAATTTCATTAAGGTTGCCTTCTACCTGCGCGTTAGAGGCTCACAATTGACGGAGCTATAAGGTCGACCTTGAAGCGCGTATCTAACGTCGCGTCGCCACAAGGAGCCAAGCGTTAAACTAGCTTGCAAATTTCCCATCGAACCATTTCTACTATTGGACCTAAAGCTGAGAAATTGGAAGTCTATAGAAAAGTTCAGTGCACATTTCTACCCGAGTTCACACACATCTGGTTAGTACATTTTGAAGTACGGCAGTCTGAAAGGACTTTTTATTTTATAGCAATGTTGGAAGTGTTCTTAATGTACATGGTGTCTTACGTGTGTTTTCTTTTCGTACTTTGGCACAGTGTGCACTCGTGTTATAGTTTCGTAAAAAACTTATTGACGAACACACTGCGACGTATTTGAAGCGCGTGGTAGGCGGTGCCCTTAAGTAGCTCGTTGCATCTATATTAACTGGGAATTAACTTAGGTGTTTCTGCAAGTGGGTTGGATTTTACTGTGGGGTGACTGCAGGAAACAGTAACTATGAAGTAATACTTACTAAACCTGTACGATACGAAAATATTCATGAATGCAAAAATATCATTCATAATTGTGTCTACACGTTGAAAAATATTTGGTGATAATACAAAGTATACATATGTATATATATTTTTTTCTGTCTGGCGGAACATCCCCATACATCAAATTTTGTAATAATTTTTCCGATATATTTTTGTACCGTTGGCCATGTTAGAGAGTGAATATGATATGTAATGGTGATCAGCATGAATATATCGCTATAACACTGATTTATTAATTTGCGTTATGGAAGTGCAGTAGACCTAGATTATTAAAAATAAAATGTACCAGTTCTGCATTTCCACAAGCTAAAAGCTAAAGTAATGTAAGGATTCCATTAAAGTTACACTTAGTATTTCAGGTAATTAATATTCTACGCCTTATAATGACCAAACAAATAGTCTACAAATGAATAGCAAGCCAAAATTATAACATACATTTAAAAAATCCAAGACAGAATTGGTTTTTTCATCTCAAGCCCTTCTATCTATGTACTATGTACCTGAACTTTGGTACGTCAACCTAGATTTTTTTGCGAAAACATTTAAATTTAAATGCTATAAAAATACATTTGTTGTTCGTCTATCGTACGAGGATTAAATGGGAATACTTCGCTTTTATGGCACGTTGTGTGCGTAGAACTCGTGTGCTTCATCTGGCGAGACAGCTGGAGATCAGAAGGAGAAATGATGCTGTAACGTAATGGCAGGCGCGGGGCATGAAGTACGGTAAGGGAAGCGAGGCTGAGGGTAGGATCGTCGTGTCGTAAGGATAGCCTCGACTGCAGACACATGCTTCTTGAGGCGTTCATGCTCGCCTCAGAGCCGCCGACTCTGGCAGGCGGACAAACAAGACGGCGTTTACGGCCCGTGAAACGACGACCACCCGCCCTGCTTCCTTCTTCCCCGGGTCCCGCACACCGCAGCGTCGTCGTTCACGAGTTGAGCGTGGGCCGGCCGGTGGGAAACCGAGCTACTATAGGTGGATCGCGATAAAGTCGGCACTTTTGAAGATCAACGTGTCTAGAATAGTAACTAAATAATGTTATTTATTATGCCTTTAAACAGGGGCGGATTTAAGGAGGGGTGCCCCCTTCGGGCTGAAGACCCCCATCCCACCACACCAAATCGTGTTGAACATTATGTATCCAAAGTATGTCCAGTAGCTTCAAGGAAACCTGAGTTTTGTTCTATGATGATCCAAGTAGATTTTATATATCCTACTAGTATGTATGTTATTGCTAATGTTCTGTAACAGTAATCAAACACATTTTTAAATGTCTGTTATTTTTTACAATCCATAAAATCACACAACCCTCCCCCCGTCCAACACTCCAAAAATATGTTTCCAAATCCGCTACTGTCTTTAGATGTTAACTTTTGAGTTCTTTACGAGATTTTGGTTAGCGCTCAACATCGAGGTCTTCAGCGCTGGTGAGGGTGTCATGAGGTGAGCATAGAGCAGCGCCGAAATGAGGGGCCGAGGGAAACGGGAGATCCCCAAGAAAACCCGCCGACCAGCGGCATCGTCCTGCACGATTCCCACATGCGATAATCAGGGGACAGACCCCGCCGGGGATCGAATCCGGATCGCCTTGGTGGGAGGCGAATGGTCTGACCATTCGACCACTGTGGTCCCGAGTTTGTTACAATCTATACACGTTGACTGTTGAGTTGGTTGCTTTGTTTTCATTAAACAGTGGCATGAAATATACATTTTTTAAAGGAAAAGGACAGGGTTTCAAAAGTGTTTACTTTACAAGCTGTATTATTGTGGACATACGCCAATGCAATATTATGTCGTCCCAGAAATCTTAGAAAGAGACTAAGAAAAACAAACAACGAAATACGAAAAAAAGAGAAAAAAAGCCGAGTTGACTGTAGTCAACACATCCATAAACCCAAACAACAGAACATGAAATATCCTATAAAGAATTAGTCAACGACAAAAAAAAAATTCTGAGGCGTTACAACTTTCGTGTACAGTACAATCTGTACAAAATTAGTTCGTTACTTAGGTTGCTTGATGAGTTAAAAATTAGCAGGAATCAATTAATTAACTGAAAGGAAATAAAGTAAGTAAGGCTCCAAAAGGACTCACTTTATCGCGAACAGTATAAAGAAGACTAGCTGTCCCTTTGCGGCTTCGCCCGCGTGTACTATAGAAAAGAGTAACTAAATTTTAATAACGTATTAATTGATGGTGTTACTATATTCTCTGTATATCTTTATAACAACAAATACAAACAGCTTTATCCAGTCCACTTCGCTGAGCATACTTTAATTGCAGAACATCTTTGTTTTTAATTCATCTTTATTTCTCTACAAAATAGCTACCCGGCCGCGGCTTTGCCCGCGTGAAATTATGTAATACAAACAGTAACTCTGGATAAAATGTGTGATGAAGGCATTTAACAGCTAGCGTACTCAATAACAGTGAACTATAAATTGTCTTAGCTCAGTGAAAAGAGCGCACGCAATATGCTCGTATGATGTCATGTCATGTCCCATCGCAAAGACTTGCACAGGATACGAACCCGTAACCCCACCTCTCCCACACCACAAACTTTGTACAGTACCCGAGTGAATACTTAAAGGCAGGCCGTAATAATACTTTCGTATGTACGGACTACAGTCCAAAGAGGTTTTATTTATGGTGGGTTGGCAAAAAAAAAAAAAATCCCGCAACTCCACAGACTTAACTACAAATTATTCAAGACAGGCCATGAGAGTTATTTCGCGTGTACAGGCTATAGTCCAAAGAGGTTTAACTATAAGCAAGAAATAAAAAGGAAACAAATTTTGAACTATTTCAGGTGTTACGAAAGATTATTCTTAAACACGTTTTATTTTTTTAGGCTTTTTCAAGGACGAATTTCCAAAAATCGTTAAATTACTTTTTAGGTATTTACTTATGTTTCATTATAATACAAAAGTCACCTCGATATCTCTAACGATTTAGGTGATACGACTGATTAATCAAAAAACTGTTTTATTTTTTTACCGGCTTTCAAAAACGAATTTTGAAAAATCCTGAAATTTTCTTTTTAGGTATTTGCGTAGGCTTCATTTTAAAGAAAAAATCACTTCAATATCTCAGGTGGTTTAAGAGGAAGAGAGGATTTACTGTAAACGAATTAAACGGCTTTTCACCTCCTTAAAGTAAAAATTTCGAAAAATCCTGAAATTTGTTTCTAGACATTTGTATTTGCGACCTAACGAAGTGAATAAGACGACGATAGCCCGTCGGGTTCGAGAAATATCAAAGATTTGCAAAAAATACATTTCACCCCGTCTCACCACCTTAATAGCCGAATTTCAAAATTTCCTTTCTTAGTGCGCGCCTACGCCACAAGGGGAAACTTCCCTTAAAATTTCACGTTTCTAGGTCCAGTGGTTTGGGCTGGGCGTTGATGATGAATGAATGAATGAGTCAGTCAGTCAGTGAGTGGGGCGCTTCCTTTTATATATATATATATATATATATATATATATATATATATATATATATATATATATATATATATAGATACTTAAGCTCGTATACAATTTGATTGTGAGTAAATGCTTCTTCTATTCAATTTCTGTGTTTTTGTCCCATATTTTATCCACACACACCACCCGTTTTTCTCGGAGCCATCCCTTCTAAGACACCGTCTGCGGTATACAGAATTTTCGCTGATAGAAGTTCATTCGCAAACCACTGTACGTGCGTGATTGATGTCTGATTAGGGAATAGCGCTTAAAGAACGTTATACACGTGTATGCCCATCATACGTCCTCCACTAATCTTTAATGATTAGTGATCGCCGGTGAATTAGGGTATTTTACGGCTATTTTGAGGTATTATCAACTTTGTGAAGAATCTTTGAAAAATGTTTACTACGTACCTGTAGAATGGTCGTTATCGCGGGGAGAAGAGAGGAGTGCCCCCTCAATAATTTGTAATTTTTATTTGTTTAGTACTATTTTCATGTTATTAATTTTAAAATGTTATTTCCTATAATATGGTATTATTACTTAATGAGCTATGTATAAATAATTACTCAATCCATTGTCGTCAAAAACATGAAGTAATTTAACAGTGTCCAAAAAATTTATTGTATAGAAAAAGTCATACACCACACAAAACCCTCTCTTTCCTCTCCCCCCCCCCACCCCAAAAAAAAAAGCCTACGCGTGTAAGACATATTTATCTTTTGTATTACGCCATAAAACGATGATGGCTTTCAAGGTTGAGGCGTGATGTGCGTATCTGGGTCTCCTTTATCGATTCCGCACTACCAGGACGCGCTAAATATATGTCTACCCGGCAATGACACTCTGAATGGTGCCGAAGCCAGTGAAATATAAAGTAGTCCTCGATTTTATTTAAGGCAATGGAGTTTTAAAGTATATTTCAGGGTAGCATTACGCCCACTATAATAATTCACTATACAGACACGCTGAAAACATGTCCTGTCTCACTCTGTACACTGTAATAACCTTTTCTATCTTTGCAGTATGGATTTATTAAAAGGGTTCAGTACCCGCCTTCTTGGAATAACGTAACTTCTGCATTTAATTAGGCTTACAAATGTTCGTTAACGTTTTATGCTTCGATAAGACAGATGGAATAATAGTTTCTTATATCGTATACAGTTGGCATTGATCGACTATTTATACTATATCTGTGAGTATCCGTAGGAAAAATGGCTTCCTTCCCCAGGAAGGTCACTAGTCAAAAACTAAGAAAGGTAGTGAAGGTGTGACAATTTGTTAACACTTAATAAGGTAATGTATCTGTGCCGTGTCAGACGCGAAATTTTAATTTAATCTTATTTTATGAAACTTACAGTGGAAATTTAATAATTTTAATGTGGCAGGCTACCGACCCCCCTTAAGCTGTGTTTCCGAAATGTCGTGACCTTTTTAATAATTCTGAGAAAACGTCACTTCCGTGAGGGCAGTCACAAATCAGAAGGTAGTTCAATGACGTAATGTTCAGTGTTGGGTGCGGGCTGTAGCTCGTTCATTTGCATGAAGAACTCAGGTGGTGCGAAGTTGACTGCAGATAGTTGGTTTCACTGCTTCATTAGACTTGTTTTCACAGACATACTTGCATAGTCACAGGTGGACGGACAACCTTCATCGCCAGCCGGACTCTCAGTTTACGGTAAGCAGCAGCAAATATTTTCTCTTGTAACCTTTATTTGTAGGCGTCGTAGACTAATTATGTTACCGAAATTGTATATGATAAGTCCGTAAAGGACCGTTAAAATCGTGATGAGTGTTCTATCTTAAACGTGGTGTAGAATAAAATGTGTACAATGTTCTCGTGAAACTTCGTATGCCATTTTTATGGGTATCAAGCAAGTGTGCACTGCAAAGAGCTGTGAAACAAAGTGGTTAAATGCCGCTAATCAAAATCATTTCACATTAGGATCGCTAGCAAAAAAATAATTCTAATAATCACAGTGTCTGATATACACAAGGTATTTGCTTAAACCACAATTTTTTCTTTTTATGCTAAACAATGTGTATGGTATGTCCTAAACGTCAACTGTTAGGCGCGTGTTTGCGACCTGTTGCAAATCACGCCACAAACCGCAGATAAATGTAAGATTTATAATTACGGCGCTCAAGTACTTAAGTTCTAACACCGTAGAATTGTTAAAATGTTGAAATTAATCGCATGAAATAATGTAGACATGAAGTTGTAAACCATAAACAGCTACACTAAGAAATAATATTTGTCGGTTAATGCCATGTAGTTTCTAATTGTTTAGCGATATTTTTTTTTTCACCTAAGCGAGAACAGATATCATAAATCTGTCAGGCAGTTTTGTTTAAAATCTTATTCTCCATGTTGGTTGATTTTTCAAAGGCAGTAAATACTATGGTTTTAGCTAATTATTAATTAACGAAATTCTAGTTGATCGATTTTTTAATTGAAACCATCAAATTTCATATTTTGAAAAATTAACTATCACGGCAAAACCCATTTTAAACCAAACAGCGAGACAGATTTTTGATGTCTCATCTCATTTAAGCTTAAAAAATAATTATCTGAAAAACAATAGGAACTAAAGAGCATGGCCTTAACCTCATGTGTTTATCACGGGTGTGACTTAACCTCATGTGTTTATCACGGGTTTGACTTAACCTCATGTGTTTATCACGGGTGTGACTTAACCTCGTGTGTTTATCACGGATGTGACTTAACCTCGTGTGTTTATCACGGATGTGACTTAACCTCATGTGTTTATCACGGGTGTGACTTAACCTCATGTGTTTATCACGGGTGTGACTTAACCTCATGTGTTTATCACGGATGTGACATAACCTCCTGTGTTTATCACGGATGTGACTTAACCTCATGTGTTTATCACGGGTGTGACTTAACCTCGTGTGTTTATCACGGATGTGACCTAACCTCATGTGTTTATCACGGGTTTGACTTAACCTCATATGTTTATCACGGGTGTGACTTAACCTCGTGTGTTTATCACGGATGTGACTTAACCTCGTGTGTTTATCACGGATGTGACTTAACCTCATGTGTTTATCACGGGTGAGATACACATTAGTTTTGTTACAGTAAATTCAGCCTCGCACATACTTAACTTTATACGGAAAGGTTCCCAGATAATTAGGATACAATTTATTAAAAAAAAAAACTTTGATACAGCAAGTTGATTGCATGAGCAATTGTACCGTAGACAGTTCCATGTCCTACTAGTATTATAATTAATAATTTGGTGATTGCCGATTTAACACGATCCAATTAGAGCTCTATAAGTATTTTATTTTATAGGAACGTTCATGACGTACTAAAATGTGAATATCAAACAAAGTCGTCGTCGTCGTCATGGTAGTACATTAAAGCCTTTTCTAGAACAGTGCACCGCTCGATAAATAAGTCTATAGTCAGTCAGAGGCGAGATTGCCAACGACGACACACTGCTGCGATAGAACATGCTGTAACGCAGCTGTGATTGTCGCTTACCGACAGGAAGAAGAATAAGAATTTTATCAATAAACAAGCAAAGCTTTGAGGGAGAAGAATATTACCAGTGTAAACAAACCACAAACGCGGACGTAAAAGTGAACGATTTCGGCAAGATGTCGAGTTTATACACATCACGAATTACATTAACAAGCAATAACTGCGTGTCACTATAGGCCTTCATTTGTCTCATTTAGCTTCCATTTTTGCCGAAAGAGGCCACTGTAAGGCTTGCATTAAACGCCTCGCCGCTGTCGCAGTTCTGTAGATTCGAGCGGCGACATTTCGTATGATCGCACATCACTTTTGCAGCGTCGCACTATTGTAGAAAGGGCTTTATTCTTGCCACAAATGACTGTTTAGTTTAATAAAAATTACATCAACTGGAACGCGGAATAATATACTCTGTTCCGTATAACTCAAGTTAGTTCCGCAGCTACTGTCAGTATTTTGTAATGTGTATCACAATGAAACAGACATCTCTGGTTCATTTTAAGAACTGAAAATTTCTACTAATAATGCATAAAACATCTACGATAACATAATTAGTGGTGACTTTCGACACGTGACATTACAAAAAAATATATTTTTCAGATATATGATAGCCCTGAGTAAAGAAATTTACTTTTGATAAATGCAGTGGAATAAAATATCCACATGACATTTAATTATTATTTGTCACAGTTGACAATTACGTAAAATAAAAATAATATAAAAGCTTTCCAAAGCCATTTGTACTTACGGTAGCTGGCGCAGGGACATTTGCAGCGTATTTTTTTTTTAAGTACTGCTAAACATATGTTCGATATCTTCACTTACGAAATGAAAACACATTTAAAATTATGCTTCTCTATTTTTGCTTCGTAGATATCATTCTTAGAAACATTGTTCCGAGGAAACTCAAAATTGCTAAAACTACTTTTTCAGACTGCTGTCGCGTAAAAAATACCGACCGGAATCGTAAAATAAATATATATAA
Organism: Medauroidea extradentata; assembly: GCA_003012365.1. Lineage (NCBI taxonomy): Eukaryota > Metazoa > Arthropoda > Insecta > Phasmatodea > Phasmatidae > Medauroidea > Medauroidea extradentata. Next base: position 121,377 of record PNEQ01020929.1, read on the forward strand.
GCAGACCCTAGACTTAGTACGCTTTTCCGTTAGTTAAAAGAGTAGGGTTCCCGCTTATTAAAGTTGCCGTCTGCATAGGCCGCCGAGCGATGTGCAGAGCTTCGGCGTTTGCAGAATATTCTAAAACTTCGTGAATGAGGTCTACTTAGAAATAGCTTTTAAACAACTTTGCACGTGTGCATGCACGTTTCAAGTGCGCTACAACTTATTAAAGCATATTCCCAGAAGCCGGTAATGGGAGTTTTGCGGCCTTTTTTTAAGGTATGAAAATATTGGCGCAGATTCAATTAAAAAAGTATAGGTGTATACAGTTCATTTATATTTTTTATAATACATCACCGCTAGTCCTTACCGCTTCCGCACTTCCAGACCTCGAACGCGTAAAATACGTTCAACCAGACGACCACCTTAGTTTCATAGGAAAAAAACCGACGACGAAAACACTGCACGCCGTTTTCGCCCCCCCCCCCCCTCCGTATTAGGATTAGGGCGATACGGTTCTCGGCGTTATACTTATCTCAGGATTGTTTCCGTGGCTTAAACGAGGGCTCTCAGAACCGTCAACTTTTACTGATTTAGGCAAAACACAGTGTACTCTACAAATGTGGAACGGCGAAGCCGGAGGACTGTCAGATGTGATGAATTAAAACAACCCAAATGCACACCAGATGTGTGGCCACTGACCTAGACATGGGGCGTGCTGGGCCGGCCAGCCAGTGTAGTGGTGGAGAGATTGTAGGCGGCTGTAGAGTGGGTAGGGTAGGGGGGGGGGGAGCCCACGCACGCACAAGACCACGCACAAGCAAGGGTTGGAAGGCGACTGCAGATCAATAGCACGCCCCAGGCCACAGCCTCGCAAGTTCATTGCACCGGGTCCCACGCCGCGCCGCCGACATCTGGAACATGTCCAGCCATCATTCCCTACTTCTTGCAAGTATAGTCTACACTATATAAGTTTGCCTCATATTGACATTTCTCTTCTGAGTAAGATGCCAAACAGCTTCACCGTGTGGGCCTTTAAACCACCCTGACTTCTTGGAAAAACAGGGTCTCTACAATACATGGGCGTACCTGGAACAGTTTTCGATGGGGGTATAAATGTGTCAGTGTCATCTGTGTCTGAAGTCTCTAAATGTAATGTTAACATATTTTATTAACATGTTGGTTTTTTCTGTAGAATACTCTAACTTTTTTAATGTAAAATATGATTCCTAGATAAGGAAACTGACATTGCGGAGGCGGTTTGGACCCCCAAAACCACCCCCTAGGTACGCCCATGCTACAGTAGTGTTTCCCGACACCCTTCTCAGAAGAGAGATGCCACAAACAGAAACACACTTTTTTTCAGAAGAAAATGTCATAAACAGGCAAACTTATATCGTATAGACTATAGAAATATCCCCCCGCAAACATTCATACATACGTGATCATACAGTTAGCCTAGGTAAGGTTATTCTACTACAGGTTATAAAGAGCAATATGCGCTTATGAAAATTCACCACATTGTTTATTTCTAAACATACTTTATTTTCCAGTTCTGGGATGTCATGAAAATTTATTAAATGTGTCTTAAAATACTCAAAACCTTGTAAACAGAGTTAATTAAGTATAAGTAAGTAAGTTTCCTCAATAAACAGTATTGCTGTTTTTCTCGAAAATATTTTAAAATATGGTTTTTCGTTCTGTGTCATCCAACAAAGGTTTGATCAGCGAAAGGGGCCGTGGTGGCCGAGTGGTTAAACCACTCGCCTCCCACCAAGGCGACCCGGGTTCGATTCCCGGCGGTGCCGGTCCCCAGATTTTCGCATGTGGGAATCGTGCCGGACGATGCCGTTTTCTCGGGGATCTCCCGCTTCCCTCGCCCTTCATTCCGGCGCTGCTCCATACTCACCTCATGTCACCCCTCACCAGCGCTGAAGACCTCGCTGTTAAGCGCTGACCAAAATCTCTCACACTTGATCAGCAAAACATGAGAAATGGCATATATCCACAAACCAATCAATTCTAATTGTAAACTCCCATTGCAACAAACATTTAAAAATCTCAATATGGTTATGTTTCAATGATTGCGTTTTTTTTTTCGGAATATTTACGTGATCTATTTTATGGAAAACATTTTATGATTTGTCAACTTAATATAACCGTTTGAAAAAAAAAATATTCTCAGTCGTTTTTCAACTGTCGTTGATATTGTGTATTGACGAAACGTAAAAGTCAAATGCGATAGTATTCTATTGTGCATATGCCGCAAAGCATAGTTCCAAATTGCGTTTAAACAGTACCGCTGGCAGTTCTTGGTTAACCCAGCCTGAGAACATGATAAACTTCTTGTAGTTTAACCCACTAAAGTATTTATTTACTCTTCTTTAAAGCTAGTAGATGACATTTCAAAAATTACGTAGTACTATAGTAAATTTTCGCGAATTAATGAATTAGCGTAATCGATTATCAAACGAAGATGAAACGAAATCATCTTCAGATAAAACCCTAGAAACCAAATCTTGTCAAACAATTGACCCCAGAAAACCATGCCGGCATAACCTGTCGTAAAAGAGCAATCCGTGGTATAGACTAATATTTACAGACGAAACATGCCAAACGGTGCAAAAAAAAAAAAACACTAGTCATAACCAAATCACAATTGAGAGAAACTGCACGCACAATGTTCAAAGTGAAAGAAAAAAAACCGCGACGAGCATTGTCAACTGCGGAAAAGTGGTGTACTGGTGATTGAATCTTGGCCTTCATTTCATATCATTTCATTTTATGTTATTGTAACTACAGTGTATTATTTGTTCCGTACTACTTGAATATTGAAGGCCACGGTTTGCGCAGTGGTTAGAGCGCTCGCCTCCCACCAAGGCGATCCGGGTTCCATTCCTGGCGGGGTCGGTTTCCGGATATTCGCATGTGGGAATCATGCCTGACGATGCTGCTGCTCGGCGGGTTTTCTCGGGCTTCTCCCGTTTCGCCCGCCCCTTCATTCCGGCGCTGCTCCGTACTCGCATCATGTCACCCCTCACAAGCGCTAAAGACCTAGATGTTGAGTATTGACCAAAATCTCTTCACTTCACTTAATATTATGTGCTTTGCAGTTTGTCTCGTGACATAACATATATAATATAAAAATGTTTGTTTGTTCTTACGTCTTTTCTGCGTTCCTATATCATTAATACGACTGCGATGAAATTTTGGTGAGTTGTGTGTGCACCCGAGACGTTCCTGCCAAAAGAAAATTATACTTTGGGTAGGTGGAGGGAGGAGGGAAGCAGAACGGGGCATCTAAAAATGTTGTGAAACCATTTTATTTTTCAAAATATTTCTAAAAAACAGTCATTAATGGCCCTTAACATCATTTTGCACGATTTAGCATTTTCTCCAATTTACTTGTTTCAGAAAATATTATCACGTAAAATTATAAACCCTGAGAACGGAATTGCTGGTGTCAGCTAGTAAGTATGAAACATTCTATTGTAACCGCACTTAGTAAATTACTCTCATATGTGTTAAATGTGTAGCCGTTTTGTATTCTCGCCGAGTGAAGCCAGGAGTTACTGCTTGCAGGATGTAGTCACACCTGGGGGCTGGAAAATACAGTTCGAGCGTTCCTACATGAGCTACTTTGAATGGTCATATTCGCATACGAACTGTCCTGTTTGAAAATATGTAAGCTCCACTGTCTTGTGCTCGTATACGAAATAAGTGTACGAAATGAGCACCGTAGGTCATTTTGATGGCGGGTATTTGAATGTTTATCTCAACTTACAAAATATGAGTTTGTGTGACAACAAGGTCATGTTGACTGTTAATCAGCATGATAGAAGAATCTCAGTACTAGCAGAAAAATTTCAATGTGACTGTATCCACTAAACACAAAAGGAATTGAAAAACCAGAATTTGCAGTTCATACACGGTAAATGTCATATTTTTGTACGCACATGGTATGTAATTCTGCGCTAAAAGCATCAGTTTAGAATTGTAGGTTTCTCGAAGCAAATTTACAAAAATAATAAAAAATAAAAAAACAGGACTCCCAGATAATAGTTTTTGCCAACTTTCTGAAAAAAATTTGTTTTTTCTTGAAGGACAATATCTGACGCCGAAATCTCGTACACTTAATTGCGATGCAAGAGATCACGCTTAAAAAATGCATCACTCTGGGTAAATGTTTGCCCATAAAGTTGGCAAATATAATTACCAAGGATTGTTGTTTTGTAGTTGTTCTATATTGTCTTTCAAAAAGTCTAGATCTCAATTGTAGAACTTAGAGCTTATTGTATCTGCCACGCTCTCTTAATGAGGTGTCAGTAGCGTTGCGGTAACATGCGTATTTGCTAACAAAAATGTTGGATTCGGAGTTTCATGGAGGTAAATATTTTTTTTTTATTTCAACATATACATGTATGATTTCGTGTCATAAAAAGAACTCTACGAAATATTAATTTACTTTATGTAATTTTCTGTCTAGACTCATTGAAACTATTCTTTATTTTCCGGATGTGGTGATGAGACAACAAATGCTGTCGCACATAAACTACTCTTAAAATTTAATCATTTACACTTCTGCGCTTCTCCGGTGACATCAATTAATATCACGTTTTCTTAAACCAAAGTGTAATTTTTAAAACAGATAACATATATTTAAACAAGAAAAGTGTTACTCATTCTAGTTAGTTGGGTTTAATAAAAAGAACAACAAAATGTTACAGTAAGGTTAACAAAACTAAAGCTAAAATAAACTAAAGCTTCTGTTACATAGTTTTTATCTACAGTAAATTGAGTTGTGCTACCGGCTTCACTATTTAATTTGAAGCAGTCTAATTAATTTAAAGCGCATTTTGTTGAATTTTACGTAAGAGGCCAAATACCTCATGTTTACACGTAGAACTTTTTTGTCCCAATATTTTGTTCTAATAAAATCAACCGTCTTCATTACTTTTTTTAACAGTCGTCATAACTATACAATATTACTAGAAATGTATTCTCGAGTTTGTACACAATGAGCAAAGAAAGTAGAAAATAACAAATATGTTTGTGATACTACATTTTCTTCTAAAACATTGTTGCTTATTACACTTTGTGATTCGATAACGATTGTTTAAATTCTATCTTACACCATTAAAACTGTTCGCAGACGAATAACAAAACATATATGAATACACAAATAATGGATAAATAAACCCGGCATGTAGATACAGTAACGAAACAGAGCGCACGCACTTTTATTATGTTTTTTCTTATAATTTATGTATGCTGTATATATTTAATCCATTTTTTTAAATAATTTACTGAGATTTTTTTTGAAAAGGCACAAATTTGTATACTCCAATCAATCACAAAAATTTACAACTCGTAACATGCAATGCTTTCTATTTAAACGTTGTCGGTAACTTAAAAATAATTCTACTTGTTGAAATCTTGCTCCATAGCTTCTGTTTTTCTCCTCGTATGCAAAATCCCCAGTTCGACCGTCTGCCACCGCTCGAGTTATAGATTTTCGTATACGAAATTCGTGTACGAGGACGCCAGACGTGTTCAAGCATACCAACAGTGCATTTCGAGCGGTCAGGCGGGCGGCACGTATACGAACAAAAACTCGATGTGTTCAAGGCTACGGTCGTGGGACTTTACGAACAAATCTAACACCAGCAGGTTATATTTCGTCAAATATTTTGGTCACACATTCGAAGCGAACATTTAAAAGAAAACTTCTCATCAGTAACAGAAACAAGTGAAGAGAAAAACTTACCATAAACCAACAATATGTGACCGTTGAAACGCCCACGAAGAACGGTGCTTAACATAAAATCATCACTGTACTAAGCTGCCATTTGTGGTCGTAGTGTAGCTTGATGTACAGTATAAGAACAATATTATGTTTCTGCATAAAACTCAAAATTTTCAAAATTAGGGTCATCACCATTTTTTACCACGCCCTTAAATTATGTATTAAGTCTATTCTAAGGCAAAATTGTGTACGTATGCATGAATGTGTTTATATACATACACCTACATGCGCGCGCATTGTTTTTAGTTTTTTTATTTTTTATTTTTTTATTTTGCGTGTCTAGTACTATGACGACTGAGACTAGTTATTGAGTTTTATTTAAAAAAAGAATGTTTTACGTAAGTAACGCTGTCAAAAGTTGGTGGTCCATAATGTTTTGCCTAGGTGTACTGTACGATACGCTCGATAGTAAATGCTATCTTTTATCATTTTAGTTGACATAATTTATTTATGAAACTTAAATGAAAAATATTTAAAATACAGCGATGTGCTTTGTTTAGTTGCTGTTAATAGTAATTTGTGGTGGGGAAGGAGGGGGATTTATTTATTGTAGCTGTATTTCATTGGCCTAAGTAAGGGTGGCAGCACCAATAATCAGCCCTTGAGCTTGACGCTACTCCCTGTTATCTTCCACCAACTTTTCTGAGAGTACTGCAAGAAAACGTTTACACTGAAATAAAGGCTGAGCTAGAACTTCTGCTACAAATGCTGTGTACACCCCTGTTGATGTGTACAACGCCGAACTAAATGATGCCTTCTGCTTCTCCCTTCATTCTTCTTGCTGCCCCATTTCTGTGTTGTACTGTGCATCAGCCGATTACATGAACAATTGAGAGTAATCAACCAGCGAGAATGAACGTCTTTGACCAGCCCGAGTTCATTGACATCTAGAGGGGATAAATAAAAGAAACGGGCGAAATTCCTCTCGTTTGTCAACACCCACGACCGTGTCAGCAGGCAACATGAGGGGTGAGGGAGCTGTCTCCCCCTTAAGTAAAACTAAGGGTTGGTTCACAATTTTAAAAAGTTAAGGCCAAGTCATGAAACTGTGCATGACCACAGGCCGTGAGCAAAATTAATTCGCAATTAAATTCTTGCTTTAATGTTTAGCTGACATTTTTTCGATGAATCTGAAATATTCGTTGCTGTATGTAATACAACAGAAGGCCAGTTTAACGCGTTTGAAGTGGAATCGTACGTTTGGAGATAATAGGAAAGATAAAACCAAAGTCCCAATAAACTAACTGCACAGTGTAAAACTTTTTTACAATATAGAAACATTGTTTTTAACATCAAAATGTATTATTCTAGATTTGTTTTAGTTTTTTTAAGGTAGAATCAACATGTCGGATGTTCGGTAAATCCTTCACTGTGATTGGTTGCTGTCCTATGTGTCCGCATAAGAAATGAAATATAATTTCCTGTGCCAGCGTCTCAGTGCACATGATCACTTGTAGCAGTTGTGAATCTGTAGATAAGAAAGCATAGAGGTTAGTTCTCGTGCGAACGACATATGTTCTATGTTTATTGTTTTGTTTTCAATCGTGAACACACCTTGAGGGGGCAAATTATGTCTCTATACTCAATCCATTCTAAGGTTGCAGCTAATTCATTCAAGTGAATAACAATAAAATATTTGCACAGCATAAATTTAATTTGAATTGTTGATAAATGCAAGGTAACTGTGTAATGACACAATCACAATGTGAGGAATCAAGATATAATTAAATTGCTTTGATTTATTTCGTTTACAATTTTTATTTCTGCTGCAACCTTAGAGTGGACAGAATATAGCACCCTCCTTTTGTCAAATTTACATCTCAGAAAGACACTGGTTTGTTCGTCGGGGAAATTGTATACGAAAACAAACAGTGTGAAATCACATTTATTACAAAAGAGTAGTAGCAGTAGGTTTGTTTAAGGTCTCGTTACGGAGTTTTGCAGTGATTTCGAAAATATTTTTTTTAATTGCTACCTAATACTCATATCAAAATTTCGCTGCACAATTTTGACACTTATATGTTATAATTTGTAGCTGAATTTTTTTGTAGAATTATACTGAACGGTTTTTTTAGATTTCACTACCCAAAGTACCACGTTTTTCGTCGTGAAAATAAGCAAAAATGAAGGAAATTATTTTTTTTTTTGCTGGCGAATGGTACATTATTTTAAAAAAAAGCGTCGACAGTATTATGCATCGTGTGATTGCACATTGACTCAAATTTTTTCCAAACATTTGGTTAAAAATATTTGAGTTATTGGCACCAGTCTGAAAAAAACTCCTTAATACGCACTCCTCCCCTCCATTCCCCCTCCACCAACATAATCCAATTCCCAGAATATTTGGCACCCCTTGCAAACAGTGGTTTCCTGCCAGACTTGACCCAAATCGCTATGACTTTTTAGCAGTTACGTTAAAGTTGTAGTTTGGGTGAACATGTTTTGCGCGTTCGAGGTCTAAATGTGCGGAAGCGGTATGGACGACATGAACGCGCATCAGGCTTCTCCCTAGCCTCTAGGCGCTAGTCATTAAACTGGCGTGCAAGTCTTCTCGCCGATAACGCGCATGTATGAGACTTTCAGTGGTGGCCCTATCATTTTATGACGTAATATTAAAGGAAATGGTGTATTGACCCTGCTTACATTCTGCGGCAAGATTTACATACCTAAAAACAACCCATTTGAGACATTTTCGGCCGTTGTAAAATATGTTTTAATGAGTAGTGGTGAACTTGAAATTGGTATACACACTTGTAACGTTCTTTAACTGCTCTTCCTAAGCAGACATCACTCATGTGTGCTGACCAGTTTTCGGTAACGGCCGAATCTCTATACACCGTTTGGTGTTCTGGAAAGTAGGCCATCTTACGCAACATGCTGTTAGATAAGGTTTTCTCAGTCATGTCGTCAGATTTCCTCGACCACCAGCTAATGTCAAAAAGCCTCCAAGCAATAAGGATGTTGTGACTTGCTGGACGCACGAAATACACTCAGAATTACTGATTGATCGCTTCATGCTGACATTTTGCCATACTCATGCTAACTTATCCTACTTTCTGGTGCAGCCTACCTGCGTGTTAGAGGCTCAGAAGCGCCGGAGCTATAAGTACGACCCTGAAGCGTGCATAAAATGCCGCATCGCTGAGATCTGATCGAGAAAAGTTCTATGAGTTTACGCGACTGACACCAGAAACATTTGATGATCTGCTTGCACTTCTGAATCATCAATTAGTAAAAAATGGATACTAATTACAGAAGAAGCAAATCTGCCCGCTCACGACTATTTCTTACACTGAGGTTAGTTGGGAAATTCAATTAATATTCATTACATATTACAGAATTATTTAACTTAAAATATTATTGTTTTGTTGTACAATTTTACAGTAAATGTTAAAACTGAAGCTTTATAAATTATAATACTCTTGTGAAAGAATACAGCGAAAGTATAAAAGTAAATAATTTAAAAACAATAGTAATGCCATAAAGTTAATGTTTGTCAGGTATGTTGCATATGATTTCCTTACATTAGTCCACATCAATTTACAGTCATGTAACGAAACGAAGAACAAACAGAATACAATGTACGCTTGTAGGTGTAAAACACTTTTACCTGCAGTTTATTAGTTTATTTCTATATGTAATTATAGTACATTAACTTTTTAACACGCTGCAAGTTTCATTGTTAACAAATAATGTGCCCATATTTCTACTGTTGCAGATTTCTAGCTACTGGATCTTTATTTGCTGTCATTCATTATGGATTTAGAATTGGTTCATCAACAATCAGCTCTATGGTAACAGAAACATGCAAGATCATATGGGATGTGCTTCAACCTGTCTACTTGAAAAGCAACTATTCAGAAGAAGAATAGAAAGAATCAGATAAGCGTTTCGAAGAGGTATGGAACTATCCTCATTTGCGTAGGGTGCGTGGGCGGAAAACACATCAGCATAAGGAAACCTCCAAATTATGGCTCACAGTACTGCAACTACAAAGGTTACCATTCAATTGTTTTACAAGCAGTAGTTGATGCTGATAGTTTCTTTTTATTCGTTGATATATGAGACTATGGTCGTTCAAGTGATGGTGGAGTGTTTTCTTATTCAAAATTTGGCAAGAAACTTTGCAACAATGAACTGAACCTTCCACAACCTTGTCCCTTACCAAATTCTCAAAGCCCTAACATTCCCTATGTTTTTTTAGGAGATGAGGCGTACCGCCTACACAGGAATCTTATGAGACCATTTTCGAGAAGAAATTTAACATCTGATGATTTAAGAATATAAAATTATCGTCATTCCCGAGCAAGAAGAATAGTGGAGTGTGCGTTTGGAATGCTGTGTAGCAGGTTCCGAGTTTTTGGATCAGAAATGAGTTTCCATCCTGACAAAGTTGACGTGGTTGTTTTGGCGGCATGCACACTACATAACTTCATAAAGAAGAAACAAAGTTCAAATTTTGAAACTCAATTTCAAGAGTCGCCGCATATGAGTACGTCAACAATGCGTGTAACTCCTTCCGTGAGTAGACCAACAAACGAGGCTCTTAAAATAAGAGATGAATTTAAAAGTTACGTTGTGTCTGACGTAGGCCAGATTACATGGCAAATGGACTCTATAAGGAAGTGAACTTGCCGTTAACATGCGTTTTGATATATATTTACTAACAAATCATGTGTATTTCTTTAGCAATTTATTTCCATAGTTATTTAACTTTACAATACTTTTTAATCAAAATATAAAAGAGATGTTTTCAAGATTATAATACTCTGGATGAAAAAACATTTTTGTAGTAAAAACCAGAACGATTAAAAAACAATATTGTAATGGCATCCAGTGAATTTTTTTTTGTAGCCACAGCACTAGCTTTAATACTATTTATCTACTCTCGGGCCTTACAGCCATTGGTACTGTAAGTTTCCCTCTTCAGAATTCGGCACAGAGACGGTTGCAGGAGTGCATGTTGGAACTTGGATGGTGTTATACGAAGCGGGAGAGGAAACATTTGAACTTGATTCCATATCATGCTCATCCAACAATGTATTCAATGTAGACACTATCGTGTGCTTGAAAATTCGTTGTCTCCTTCCTGACAATGCCTGGTAGTCTGGGAGAAGATATCTCACAGAGTCTAACAAAGAATTTTCGTCCCCACTTTTCTTTGTATTACTTTTGAGAAAGTCTGTCATTGGGCCAACAACTTGCTCTGATGGCAACTTCTTCTTAGGCGTTAAATGTGGTTGAATAGCCTCGTGAGCAGGACGTTTCTGGCCTCTGGCATGTATATCAGCATTCTCAGTCTGTAACTCCTCAATGTCTTCACTCAAAATGTCGAAGCTTTCATCCTCCTGTTGCTCCATCGAATATGCTGCGTTTTTTTTTCTGCCTGAAATCAGCAATAATGTACTACTTGAAAGTGTTCATTGTCTGTTTTTTCAACATGAATATTTTACACACGCTTTACACATACACGCGAAAAATTGTAAATTAGAAACAAAACATGGTATAAATGTGAGGTTTATTTTAGATATTGTCTGTGTTATTTTTAGTGAGGGGTGTTTATAAATAACTATGTATATAACTTTGTTTTCGAGCATAATTACGTAAATTAAAATATTTATATTTTGCATAATTTGTTTATCATATCTAATAGAAAGTCTGTATCTTTTAAAAAATTAAAAAAGATTTCTTTTTCGTACTTTTTGAAGATGTTGCGCTTTGAAGCCATTACTTTCTTAAAGCAACAGTTGTTGATTTTTATTCAAAAACTTTGCATTTAATAAACTATTGCTGTCCAAACAGGTGTAGCCGATAACTTATTATGAATAGCTCTAATTTTATACTTAATTTTCGCATAATTTAACGCGTTTTAATAATTTTTACTATTATAAATGATTAAATGTAGGAGTAAGAAAGACATACCTGCGGTGCTGCATATGAACCTTGAGGAAAGACAGTGCATCTGCCAGATACCAAGTCGTTATACTTCCACTTGCTGAACCAGATGGCGTGTTCATGTTTCTCAGGTGTCTGGTCCACTTTTGTTTACAATCATGTACTGAAAGAGGAAAAAATACTAGAATATATACTTGTAGGTTTAAAGCATTTCACAATACCATTTTTATATTACTGAATTATTATATATAAACAACTATATGCCAGCAGTAAGGTGTGTAGGACATTATTTATTATTTCATTGTTACAGATTTCTATACTAATGTCAGCAATGCATGTTATCTTCCTCAAGTAGGCCAACAAACGAGGCTCTTAAAATAAAGTATCGAATTGAAAAAGCTACTTTATGTCTGAGATAGGTGTGGAAGTGAACTTGCAATAACATGTTTTTAAATATGAATGTACTAACCAGTCATATGTAGCTCTTCAGCAACTTCTTTCCATAGATGTTCAGTCACAGTTCTGTTATGATGCTCTTTCAGTTTTGGGTTATAAATTGCTTCCCTAGCCTGTACCAGTACTACGAACCTTTCATCTGCCATTGTACAAAAAATAAATACGTCCTTTTCAATGGCTTGTCTGACACCGACTGATCAAAATGGTGCATGCTCTATTCCATCAGACACGTAGAAAAGACACAGTCATGTCTAAGTCTGTTTAATCGGTGTGTGTTACTCCATATGAAACACTGTGGCGTTGTGTGACTAAGTATGTCTGACTATGTCTTGTCTTGACTTGTCTAACCGGTGTGCGTTCAGCCTTACGTGCACTCCTGCAGCTCTGTTACATTGCTGTTGGCAGCGTGTCGTGAAATGACGTCTATCATTTGACTGTGCCAATCAGAACACGGTTACTGCAACACCATACGTCTGTTACTTGTGGGCAGAACTCCACAAGTGAGGGTTTAAACATCAACTCACTGACTACTAAGCAGAACTGCAAACGTGCATGTAAGACACCGAAACAAACTGCGGCAAAATTCTTTTCACGAAAAGTTAGTGGTCCTAAATATAAAAGAAGAAAAAAATCGTATGTACCGCCAATAACATGAAATATTTCTCACTATATGATTCCTTTGGTCGAAGGGCTTCCTCGGAGACCTCCCATTTTCCACGCCCCGTACATTCTGGTGCTTCTCTTCAATATAGAACTTCATTCCATGCCTTCCTTCGCGGCACCAAGCAAGTACCTTCGGGCGAGTCGGTAGTTATGCATTCGGGGTACGATACCCTTGCCCTCTGATATCCTCTTTATACGATTTTTGATAATTAATTTATATATTACTATGGTTTAGTATTTTCTCTTGTGAAAGCCACATTTCAGTGTCATATTTCTCCCTTTTGCTGCATCCTGTTTCTTTATTTCCACACTTGTCGCTAATCTTGTTCTACAAACGTAGTCAGTTTCCAGCAAATTCAGTCACCGCAACAATAAAGTACCAGAATTCACCCATCTCATATTGTCGTATATGTGCTACACTGCAGCCTGGAATGCGTATAAAGTCAGCGGAAATCACGTCGTTCGGAGTTCCCCAGCGGATGATGTGCAAACGGCGATATTGTTGTATCGTGTCGGTCGACGTCCGGCAGCCGATTACGTCAGCTCCGGCTGTAATCCGGGACACCCATAAGGTGGTTATAATAAGTAACCGCATGGGATTAGGTATACTTTCACAGTCACGTGATCAGATTTGTTCGTGTCTAATTGCCTGCAAGCAATACAGTGTCTCATGACTTCTTGAACGCTTGAAAACTCTACTCGGGTAGTTGTTTAAAAATCTAAATCTGAAATGTTGACCTGCCCTGGCTAATTTAGAGACTTAATATAATATAACCGCATTCTGAATTTGTAAAGTCAAGAGGATGCATTATGGTACAGATGTTTGTCCCACATTGTCACGAATGGTTAAGGCCTCGCTCCTTAGTTTTGCAGTGGCTTCGAAAATATTTTTTAACGCAAATTAATACATTATATAAAAATTCATTCTTACAGTTTTATTAACACTTATATATCATCGTTTGTATCTGAATTTTTTTGTTGCAATACACCAAACGGATTTTTAGATTTTTGCCCCTGAAACGTCATATATTTTGTTCTCAAAATAAGCCAAAATGAATTTCAGTAATGTTTTGCTAACAAATGGTACATTATTTAAAAAAAAAACGCTCTGGCAAAATTGTGTATCATATGATTGTACACTAGTCTAAAATTATTTTTTCAAAGTATTTGGTTAAAAAAATATTCGAGTTATGTGCAATTGTTTGAAATAAATTAAAGATCATAGCCTTAGTGTTTAGTTATTTGTATTTTCCCGGTATATTGAATTTTTAAAATTTTTATTTTCAGTTTCAGCATTTTTTTTAATTCAAATAATTTTTATTCTTTAATTTGATGAACATGTCATTGTAGCCTGCAATGTCTTTATCCACTGTGATTTTTTCAGTTTGGTATATCAGTTGGTTTTAGTGTGGTCGTTAAAACGGAAACACGCAAAATATGACTTTAACAAGCCATTACGCGAAAACTATGAGAGATAAAAAAATTTCATAAGAGCCAAATTCAGTCACATTTTGTGTCTAAAATAAGGAAAAAATATGCAGTACAAATAAAAAATAAAATAATGATGATGAAAATTGCGGTAGACTGCGCCCTTAAGTCTGTAGGAAATCTTCTGGACTTAAATACATCTTCACGTGATTATGAAGTGATAACCGAATTATATTTGGAGTAAGAACGTCAGATATATCAGCTGAAGTAACACTTCTCGAAAACAGGCGACCAACAAACCTTTCGACTTGACTTGATTGGCTTGGAGATGCTACCCACAATTAAATGTAGGCTGCCGTAATTTTTCACTAGTACTTCAGCTGTTCAGCATCGTGAGGGTCACAACCTGCGGTGCTGAAATAACATTTTCCAAATTAGTTAATGTAAAAACGAAACTCCGATCAACAATGACACAGGATCGACATGATAATTTGTTGTTGCCTTCTGTGGAACAAAAAATTACTGCTGCGATATCGGTTAGTAGAGTCATAGAAGAATTTAAAACACTGGTCCTAGGAGAAAGGAGGCCAATTCTTTGAGAAGACTCGAGAAATGTGAAAGGACATTTTGGAAACAAGATGGAAAGAAAAGAATTCTCTTCTGTGAGTTTGTGTATGGCAACTTTGTTCTTGTATTTTTGCTATGGGAACTGTTTAAAATATCATAAGCAATATTTCGTAGTAATGATTCATTTTTGTAATGTTTTCAATTCCATCTACATCTACAACTTAAAAGTTTTCAGAATGAATATGTTAAATTAAAACCATCAGTGTGTTTATGGAAAAAATTTCCTTGATTTTATGAAAACATTGAATTTTTAATTTTGTTGGCCTAATTTTATGTGTGACTCCCGCTATTCAAATCGTTCTGAACTTATTTGTGAACGATATTAAGTAGTTAGTTTTGAATTGTCACGTCTTTTTTAATGGAAATATATAAGTACTTAGATTTAAAATTAGGTTGAAAACATTTTAATTACATAGTTATCACTTAAAAAAAAAAGAAACTTGTTAACAAAACCATGCTTTTTAAAATTTAGCTTAGTCATTAAGGGTATAAGAGAGAATACTGTCCCTGAAAACTAGTCAATTTAATCAGTAAAACATAAGCCTTTGAATGATATATTTATGTGTGGTGGTTTTGTTTTTTACTGTCCCAACTTCAAGATTAAACTCCACACAAATGCATTTTTGGACACATTAACACATAACTCCAGATTTTTTTCTTCGCCCAATGGTGGCGCACGAGGCCTTGCCATAATACTCTAGCAGTGACTAATATTTTTTAATGCTTAGGGCACCATTTAACCATACATTTCTGTGGGAGGGGAGGACCACCGTACTCTCTGTTTAAAAGGAAAAGTGTTCTACGCCTATCTTTGTCATTACATTGCCCCTACCAAGTTCTGTCTTCAAAATAAATTGTTTGTACTTCTACCAGGAAAACTGCTAAAAATAGCTTCATTTTGCATCTTAAAATCCTAATTTTCCCGGGGAAGGACCCCCGGGACCCCCCACTTTAATAGGAGGGATGGGTGGATTTCACGGATGGGTGCATTTTGGGGCCCCCAAACTGTCTTAAGTCCTACCTAAACTTGATGTCTGCGCACACCTATGCCCCGAAAACATGTTTCTAAGCATAATATCTAAAAAAAACAAAAGTAGAGACGCATTGTTTTGAATGCGTTTCATTTTGATAAATTTATCGAACACATGTTAGTATTATTAGCAATAGTGTCCATGCGTCAACTGTATAGGGCTCTTAACAGGAAAAAAAAGGATGGGACTGGGTTGCCAATTTTTGAGTTTGTATGGGGCCTTGACGACACAGGGGCCCAAAACCCCGCCGACGACGGCCCTGTAACGCCGGAAGTGGTGGCTGTGAGAATTCACAGTAGCGCATCGTTTTGCGTGGTTTACCGGAGGTTCGGTGAGAAAGAACGTGACCTTGGGAAGTCGGGCGAGTGACGTAACACAGCTTCCACTCACTGCGGGCGTGCACGGACTGCGAATATAGTGTGTGCTGAAAGTCAGAGGCATGTTTCTGGAAGGAAAGTTTCTCTTGTCTTCCAGTTTACAGCAACATATTAATGATAATGATAATAATTATTTATTATTATTTAAGTGACAATCAATATAAACCTTTGACACATGGCACTGAGAAAACAATTACATGTACAGTGCTGTTCAGGATAAAGGAGCGCACTCGTGGAGCCCAAAATAATTCCAAGTTCCGTTCGGGTATGTTCGGTGTGTTCTGCAGGTGCACTAACTCGTAGGCACCAAGCACATGTGTGAAGTAGGCGCACTTTGCAGCTCGGGAAATAAAAGTCCTTGGAGCAAAAAGCACACAACCACAGTGTTGAAAATGTGTGCAGCTCATTTCTTTGCATTTATTTAACAGTATTTGCAGAACTGTAGACATATTGTGGAATGAAATAAACAAAGAATATAATACCGGACACTAACATGCTGGTCATTGAGCTAGCTAAACATTGCTTTCTTTATCTAAAGCTAATTCATATGTTACAGGTTCAAGAGCAGTGTTACTGAAAAGGAAAGTGAGTTGTTCTCAGGTTCAGAATACACCTCGAAATGTAACTAATGTTAAATTTATATGTGGCATACTACTTGAACATTTTAGAATTTATAACATTATTATATATTATCTACCATTATATTTTATATTTGTGCTATACCAATCTGTATTGTTTGTATTAAAAATGTCTGTGCTTATACATTAGGATAGAAAAGTACTATGTATGAGAGTGGCATTAGTGGACAACCTCAGAAATATAATTCTGGCTAGGTCATTGTCGAAAGAATATGTGCTACTCTCCGTATCAGCATACAGTTTAATGTAGAGTATCCAGTTAAAAGCATCCTTCTCTGGCTTTATGTGGCGTAGTCTAAAAATTTTACTCACTACGCTGCAGCCAAACTAGTGTTCACAATAAAGAGATTCATTTGTAGTGGCATTGTAGCCATCGCGTCGCGGCCACCACGCTATTGTGAATGCAACATAACAGAAGTGAACTCTTAGGAGACGACGACAGTGGCAGATACGATCTCAGCGACAGAAAGTGGCGGAGATAGCGCAGCAGACGTGAGAGCGAGGCGGGGTCAACATACATTATGGCTAGCGGCAGTGCAGCAAGTGTATACGGTGGCGGAAGTGATGCAGTGTGGGTGGAAGGCGTATTTGCGAGCGTAATACGGGCGAGCAGGTTTGAGTGAAAGAGAGATTTTGGTCACCGCTTAACATTGAGGATGTTAGCGATAATGAGGGGTGATATGAGGTTAGTATGGAGCAGCGCTGGGTTGAACAGATGGGGGAAATATGAGATCCCTGAGAAAACCCGCCGAACATCGGCATCGTCCGGCACGTTTCCCACATGTGAAAATCTGGAACGAACAGGTTAGACTAATGCTGTAATTAGTATGATAGTATTCTGGAATGAGACGTTGTAAGTTAAGAGTTGCTGACTAATTTGAAGACTGACGTTTGTGTGGAAGACGCGACAGTTTTGAATATTTTGTGTAGTGTAGGAATACTAGGGGTTTGTAATATCGAGAGTAAATTTTAATTACAAATATTTGTTTATAAACTTGTGAATTGTTAGCAAATAATTTTTGTAAGATCTGTAAAAATACTAGGAAATGACATTTAAAATTTTCATTAAATTTATGAAGTCCTCCATGCCGATCGCACCCAACTGCGACATGAATAAGTAATTTTTAACTATAATAACATTAACGTGTACTGGGCTGCACACATGAAAAAGGTTTTTGCTCAGAAAGATAGCAGTAACTGTTGTTTAATGATTCCTTTTTTTTTCTTTTCAAATTGTCTTCAAGAAACCTACAATTTCAAACTGATGCGTTTAGCGCAAAATTATGCACCATGCCTGACGTGTTGTTGGACAATTGAATGCCAATGATCTAACAGCTTCAAGCATCGTTTGCAGATTAGATGGCAGAATAAGGAGACAGGAACACAGCCTCCCGGGAAGAACTGGCTTTCAAGGCTAACCTTGGAGATAATGATTGTGATATAATCCCATCTCCTGGCGGCATACTCGCTGTTTCATTCGCTAGTCGGAGCCTGGTTTTCCCACACGCAGCGTTGGTTTTGAGAAGGAGATAAAAGTACCTGCACGTTGGCAGCTCACAAGTGAAGAAGCTATAAGGGCGACCTCAAAGCGCTCATCACACGCCGCATCGCCGCAACGAGCCAAGCGTTGAACTAGTGTGGGATTTTCCCGCCGATCCATTTTAACTATGGGACTTCAAACGGCGACAATACAATTTTATAGGTGGAAAGTCTGTAGCAAAATTCAGTACATGTTTCTAGCTAAGTTTCACATACATCCTGTTAGTACATTTTTAGTACATTTTAAGCTTTGTTGGAGGGTTTAGAAACAATATGTTAAATGAGCATTGGTGTCTTTAACAATGACACCACGTCGTTGTCCGAAGTGTGTTTCCTTTTCGCACATTAGCACAGTGGATACATGTGGAATAGTTTCGTCAGAAAAATGTATTTACGAACGCACTGTGGGGCATTTAAAGCGCGTGGTAGGCGGCGCCCTTAAGGGGCCTCCCTAGATAGGCTGCATTTGTGTGTGTGAGGCAGGAGCGGTAAGAGTGCCACTAACCGACGTGTGTAATGTACAGGGTGCGGCAGAGAGGTCGGACGGTTTTAAATAAATCGTAAAATAGGTAATTTTACTCACAAACAAATTTATTGATGGAATCAGGTTCGCAAGGACATAGCATTTGAGACAGTAAAGTGTGGAAAATCACATCAGGCATGTGGTGGCCGACATCGTTGACGCAGTGCTGGAGGCGTTCTTGGAAGTTCGCGTAGACTCTCTCCAACATCGCCCTCTCAACTTGGGCGACTTCCACGCGAATAGCGTCCTTCAATTCGTCCAGAGTTCGGGGCTTGTTCTCGTATACTCTAGCCTTGAGGTGTCCCCATAAGAAAAAATCGCATATGGATAAATCTGGGGACCGAGGAGGCCAATGAACATCGCCAAACCTGGAAATAAGGCGACCAGGAAAGAGAGGGCGAATAACGTATTGATGCTCTGGCTGTGTGGGCGGTCGCTCCATCCTGCTGGAACCACACACGTCGGCGGATTGGAACGAGTCGCCGTCGTAATTCAGGGGACAGAAAGTTGGTGATCATTTCGACGTAGCGCTCCGAGTTCACGGTAACAGCACGACCATGACCGTCTTCGAAGAAGTAAGGACCAATGATGCAAGTTTGCGATACAGCGCACCAAACCGTTACTTTTGGACTGTGCAGCGGTCGTTCGTGTAACTGTTGCGGATGTTCATTAGCCCAATACCGGCAATTCTGCTGGTTAACCATGCTGTTTAAGTGAAAGTGGGCTTCGTCACTCATGAACAGACTGAGGTTCTCATGTTGACCGATCAGTGCTTCCATCTCACGTGCGAAGTTCATTCGTTGTGCATAATCTCCGGGCTGTAACTGTTGCACAATGGCCAATTTGTAGGGGTGAAAGCGGAGATCAATACGCAAAATTCGCCTTACCGGACGATCACTGAGGCGAAGTGCAGCAGCATGTTTCCGGGCATATCGAGTCGGACTGCGAAGAAAGGCTTGTGGAATGCGTTCAACATTTTCAGGAGTTCGAACTGTTCGCGGAGCTCCTCTTGGTCTTCTGTTGATCAGTTCACCACGCCTGCGTAGTGAATCAACCCAACGATGGATGGTGTTTCGAGAGGGGACAGCTCTATTCCGATGAATGTTGAAGTGGCGACGAAACTCACGCTATACGACGGTGACAAACTCATTATTTCGGACGAAACAATCATAGGCGAAAACGCGGTGCTCCACCGTCCAAGGCTCCATGACTACAACTGGTAAACCAATGCTACGAACTCACGAGTCAAACGGCACCCTCCCCACCTTCTCGTAGACGGAGGGGGAGGGTACTACCCATCTCAAAAACGTCCGTCCTCACTGCCGCACCCAGTATTATCCTATCTCTGCGCAAGTCACTCAACTGGCGTGCAGTGTTTCACTATTATACTTCTTCCTGTGGTAATTTAAGCGGTGACCACATTATTTTATCTATGGGCAGCATAGTTCAAAGCATGACGCTTGTTTCTAAAGTTGTGCTTTTCGAATCCGATTGTTAATTTTCAGATACGGCAGTCTGGAAAAGCAATTTTTGGCCGTTTTGAGGGGCCTGAATACCTAAAAATAATGTTTCTAATATACGTACTGAATTTTTAAAACTATAGCGACATAGTTTGAAGTGTGTGTTATTTCCCAAGATATACGGATATAATGTACGTTAAATAGTTTCGTCAAAAAGAGGAACAGTCGTAATTCGTTACAACGCATTTGAAGGACAGGTAGGGATGACCCTTAAATGGAATCCATGTGTGTGCTTTTAGAACATCGATAGAACGAGAATGCATTAAAAATGAAAGCAAAAAAAAAATTTATTAGTTTAAAAAAATTATATAAATACTTACGGATTTATTTTATAGTAAGCCTATTTAAAATGATATATTACTAACTACTAGGCAGATCCCTGCTAGGTTTTCAGTTACCAATACAGCAGTATATTCCTATGTTTGGCTATTAACAAGTGGTTAGCAGCTTCTGTGATATTAAAATTGCTTGCATTACAAACCTTCAATCGTAGTTTTTGTCTTAAGAAACTGGTATATTTATTACCCAACTACTTCTTTCCCACCCCTGCCCCTTTCTCATCACCGCGTCTGTTCCGAAGTTTCATTAGGGACCGCGGTGGTATAGGGGTTATGAAACATGTCTCCCACCATGTCGATTCTGGTTCTATTACGCGTGGGTTCAATCTTTTATTTTCGCATGTGGGAAACATTGCGGACGTTGCCGTGGCCAACCGGTTATTTTCGGTTCACTCAAACCTCTCATTCCACCACTGCTTCGTACTCACCTCTTCTTTGCATATTCACGACCACTCAAAACCTCGTTGACAAAATCTGTTCTGCGTCACTACCAAATGTTGTTATTTTTTATCAAACTTTATTACTAGGTGTAAAATTACAGTATACAACTGAACGCAATACGTTTACAAGTTCGCGAGAACTTGGCTCTTAATATGCTCACATGCACGGGTAGGACTTGTGCGAACAATGGGAGGACGTTCGTATTGTTACACAGATTCGGTAAACAGCTCATACATCACGTCACGCCACGCCGGTTCTTGGTAACGCTGCAGGGTGGCTGACTGCCTTGAAAAGTTCCACATGTGTTATTTGAGTCTGATATTTCGAAACTCGTTGGTGTTTGTTGCCTTAGCGAAAGTATTGCGATGTGACTGGATGCCGAAGTAAATAATGCGACACGTTACATACTCCGTTAACAGACAAGCTGACTTACAGCAATGAAATGTTTCACACTGAAGTTACAGCTCACAGGCTAAATCAAGGTGTGTTTATGTACAGTAAGTTGTCCCGGCATGCTGCGTTGCAGTACTCATGAATTTTTTTTGGGTACCCCGTACTGCCCCTCCATCCAGTTTAGCAAAAACACTCTCCCCAACACAATTTTTTTCCGAAACCTTTGAGGGCGCATGCACAACACACAACAAAATTAGAACAAGTAACAACAAAGTATATTTTCACTAATCTTTTTGAGAACTTCGTCCAGACCCTTCCCCTCGTTTTGGTCCCCACCACAATTTTTTAGTAGAAACATTTCGCGGGCGCACGCACAACTCACAAAAAAAATTTTTTTTACTAAAATTTGTGGGTACCCAACCTCTACCCCGTTTCGTCCCATTCCTCAATTTTTTTTTATAGAAACCTTTGCTGGCGCACGCCCGACAACTCGCCGAAGTTTCTTCGTAATCCCATGAATTGTATAGGAGCGCATAAAGTCCATTCTTATTAAAAATGAACAATTTCAAGAAAATTTTGCAAGTTTTATCTTTTTTTAGACAAGTATTAAGTTATCAATGACGCTACGTGTTAATTCATTGTGCCATAATTTTTCAGTGTCCCTTTAAGTTGCTTCTGCGTCCCCCCAACATGAAGATTTTGACTTTGACATGCTATTATGTAAAAATTTCTTAAGCAAAACATGTTTCATACACGAAAAAAAATTCTCACAAATAAAACAAACACCCCACCGTACAGATATTGAAATATAACAAATCTTCTTTAAATATTTAAGATTTTACAGTTTACCAATATCACGTCACAGAAATGTTAGGGCAAACAAATTTCCAAACGTAAGGTCAAGTAAGCCAAATATTTGTGTGCAGGAAATATAAAATATAACCTTCAATTTGACATTTCACACCATAATATGTACTCTTTACATTCATTAAGGGATTTTCATGTAGTTAAATTCTTAATTTTATGAAAAATTCGAAGGTGAAGTAACTAGACATTAAACACTGATTGAAAGCAAACGAATTTTCCGACCCCAGAGAAATTTATTCGTGAAATTGCATTGACTTTCAGAAACACTGCAAAGCCAGTGTATAGGTATGTATGTATATATATATAATTATGACTTACATTTGAAAATTTCATTGCACAATATGTATTATTAAAGTGGTCATAACTGTGTTTAAAAAGTATATAAACATTTTTTCCAGCTTGTTTCGTGATTTTACCAAATTTCTGTTGATTTTGTCACAAAACCATACAAACTCTTTTTTTTTTTTCCTTCTTACAAATTCTGGTATCGTATAGCGACGAGGCGAAAAGGAAGTGGAATGTTTTCTGGGAAAGGGGTTAAATATTGCGGAGTGAAATAACGTCGGTGAAGAGGGAGGGAAAAGGAGGCGGTGCGAAATTGGAATTTGCTAGGGCAGTAATTTTTCTGCTGGCGCCCAGGGTGGCAGCCTTGCCTGCGACGAAATGAGGGAAAACTAACTTCTCTCATGCCAGCTGCGGCGGCAAACACTGGGACAGTTTACGAACAGAGGTGTTTTCAATAAGTAACCTTGGTGAATGTGTTAAGTTTTCTCAGTCGCATAAGAAGGTTTTCTCGCTCACCAGTTTGTGTCCAGACCAATGCCTGCAAGTTATTCAGGGATTTTAGATGGCGGGATTTCAAAACATATACAGGCGTTTTTTTATATAAATTTGTTAAATATTTAAATGTGACATCAACAGATTATTTTGTGCGTTATTTTATTTATATCGATATATAAAGTGAAACACTGACTCACTGATATGACTGACTGGCTTATCAAAGCACATCTTTAACTTACCACGCACTTTAAATGCATTGGGTATGTTCGTGAACAGGTTTGTTTTACGAAAATTTTCCACATGTGCCCATTATGCCAATGTACTAAAAGAAAACACACTTTGGACAAAGCGGGAATGTCATTGTTAAATGCTCATTAAAAACACTGTTTCTAAACCCTACAATATAGCTAAAAAAAAAAAACGGCCTTTTTAGTGATGATTCATCATTTGATGCACGTTTCAAGGTCGCCCTTAAAATTTCGTAGCTTTTGAGTCTCTAACGAGCGAGTAGGCAGTAAAGTTTTGAGGGTGGATTTCACTCAGGTCGTAGGCGAGCACTAAGATGCAAATTATCAGAGTGGTGTTTCGAACAAACTGCTACGATGTTTTGCGATATTTCAGTATTTGTTTACTTTTTTACGAGTCGCGTTGTATACTCAGTACGCAGAGCGTGAACACGTCGATGCGAATACCAATCGCGAACCGAAACTGAGACATGGAACTAAAATACACACAAATTCTTTACACTACGTGTTCCCTTTACGGAGTGCCTAAATGTTTAATTACGAAATTTGTCACGCACATCTTCGAGTTTCTTTGTCCACCGTTACGACAATCGATGACCACTGACGCAAGCGCACCACAATCAATGGTACCAACACCACTTCAGATTGAATATCAAACATAAATAATCACAGTGTGACACATGCCACTATATGCAATGTACATTTAAGGCTCGGTTTCAGTCGCCATATTGAATTTTATTATTTTTCACTTTTTTTGTATTTCTGAGAAGAAAATTGTTAAATATGTGATTATACCTCAAATTCTATTTACATTTCACTACAGTACAGACCTTGCGATTTAGCCGTTAACTTATAATTACGCCGCAATTTGTATGGCAAATTGTTTTACATTCATAATTTACCCGACAAATTGCGGCGTTATTATCAGTTAACGGCTAAATCGCAAGGTCTGTACTGTAGCGAAATGTAAATAGAATTTGAGGTATAATCACATATTTAACAATTTTCTTCTCAGAAATACAAAAAAAGTGAAAAATTATAAAATTCAATATGGCGACTGAAACCGAGCCTTAATTCGCCTTGTTGAGAACCTGTGCTAACCGCGCCTCCCTGTATAGATCAAACCCCACGAGTTATCGTGATTTACTCTTCAGTTGGATACGTACACAAAAAAATGTCATTCGACAGGATAGGCTCGAGGATGACATACCTGAATAACGTAAATTTGCTATTGACAATAAATGTTCGTAACAGAAATACCCTATTGCAATTGTGCCGACCAAGTCTTAAACATATTATTCTATTCATACGAAATTTATTGCGCAGTGCCCGAAGGGCTGAAATGAGCATAAACTAAACCTTCAGTTTTGAAATTTCCTACTATTTGAACTTATCTAGATACGTTACATTCTGAGGCGCAAGCAAGCAAACATAAATAAACAAACTGCAGGAGAGAAGGTTTGTGTTTGCACTTCACTGCCACAAAGGGTTGGTGACCGTTGGACGAGGTGGAGTCTGAGAGGGGAGAAATTACCTGCGTTTCGCCTCGTACATACATCATATTGATAAAAAAGTAGTTCCAGGATTTTTCGAAATTCGACTTCTAAAGATGAAATGTGTTTTTGATGAGTTACCGTTAAGGCTCGAACCCCATACAAATATATTTTTTAAAAAACCAACCTCAGTAATTTTAGAAATTCAACACATACGGGATTAAAAATATGTACGTAAAATGTGCGTGCCAATCACTGTATGTGGCAGTTAAAATAGCCTGTAATACTTACTTCGTCTGATTTCTACTTCAACGAGACACTCATACAAATGCATACACGCTAGTTTCAGGAATTTTTTTTTAATTCAGCCTTTAAAGGAGTGAGAAAAAACATTTTTTTCAATGTGTGTATGTGTATGTATGTATATATATATATAAGGAAGAAATGTAATTTTAATTAATTGTTGATTTGGCTCGAAATATATGGGCTATCGACGTAATTATCACTTCAATTGACTACTCATACAAAAATAGGGAGGGGGAGGAAATAAAAAGACGTAAACTGTGCGCGCCCGTTGAGTAGTCAGTGTATTTTCTTTCACAAGAAACATTGCACGCAGGAGACAAGATAGCCTGCTAAACTTACTTCTGCATGAATACCAAAAAAAAAAAAAAAAAAAAAAACTGGAACTTCGCGAACTTGAATTAATAAGAGTTTTGCACTTTACTCAAATCGTTATAATGACAGTTGCACCGAGAAAATATTTGATCTGTTTTGTTAATGGTTCACCCAATAAATATATATATATATATATATATATATATATATATATATATATATATATATATCGAAGAAACGTCGATAAAGCTCGAACCCAACGGCCTATCATCGTGATTTTCACTTTAATTGGACACTCGTAAAAATGCATATTGGCAAATTTAAGGATTTTTCGAAATTCAACATTTAAGGGGGTGAAAAGACCTTAAATGCGTTTCCAATTAACTATCGATATCTATCGAATCCTTCGGGATAGAGAGTTGGTAGTCACTTCAAAATGTTGCTTACGTAAATGTCCAAAAAGTAGTTTTAGGATTTTTTGAAATTTTTTCGCCAAGCAGTAAAAAGGGGCAAAATGTGTTTTTTAAGTATCGTCTATATCAATGGAACGCAATTGACTATCCTCGTGATTTTTGCTTCAAATGGTTACGTATACAAATGTATATGACAGGACTCCAAGACGTTTCGAATTTCTTTAATTAAGGGGGTGAAAATATGTGAAATTTGTTTTCGATTATTCCTCCATATCTATCGAACCAATCGATATATCGAAGTGCTCTTTGCTTTAGATTGATGCTTTTGTAAATATCTTAAATACCATTAAAATAAGTTTTCTGAATTCGGCCCCGAAGAGGTAAAATAAAGAGTAAAATGTATTTTC
This sequence comes from Medauroidea extradentata, assembly GCA_003012365.1. Classification (NCBI taxonomy): domain Eukaryota; kingdom Metazoa; phylum Arthropoda; class Insecta; order Phasmatodea; family Phasmatidae; genus Medauroidea; species Medauroidea extradentata. Next base: position 147,857 of record PNEQ01020929.1, read on the forward strand.
GATTCACAATCGATATATATCGATCCCATTGATTTTTATATAGCGATGTGATTTTTGTTTAAGATTGAAGCTTACTTAAATACCTGAAAAGTAATTTCACAAATTTTCGAAATTCGCCACCTAAGGACGTGAAAAGGGATGAAGAGTGGTGAAAAGATTTTCAATTAATCGTCGATGTATCTTACGCTCAGCGTGCTATTGGCGTTTTTTTTTTCACGTCCACGATTCACCAATAAAGTATTCTAAAACGTAATTAAAGGGTTTTTCGAAATTCGCTATCTTAAAAGGTGAAAAGACCTTGAATGTGTTTTAGATAAATCCTCGATATCTATCGAACCCGTTGAGCTATATAGTTAATTTTTGCTTCAGGATGATGATTACAAAAATGATCGCAAAACAGTATTAAAATTTTTCGAAATTCGAACTTTCAGTACTGTGCAGTGGTCATGTGTGATTTCTAATGAATAATCGATTTTGATTCGACTTAACGGGCTAGCGTCGTGATTTGCACTTCTATTAGATACTCATACAAATGTCTAAAATGTGAATTTAAAATATTTTGAAATTCGACACCCAAATGGGTGACAAAGCACAAAATTTGTATTCCATCAACCCATGATATCTATCTAACCAGTAGAGATATTGAGGTGGTGTTCACGTCAGAGTGATGCTTACGTAAGTATTTAAATATTATATGATCGTTTTTTTTTTTACTTTATAATATAACTTGGTTATTACTAATAAAACAAAGTTTGTAAACTTGCAAGGCTGACGATCCGAAAAGCAAGTACTAGCAGCGAGAAATAACTTATAAGGAGTATCATTGTACAGTAACCTATCGAGACGTGGTGTTGTACAACCTCTATAAGCCCATGACATAATTGTTTTATTTTTTAAAATTAATTTTATTTTCATGAATTATTTCGACGTTCTAGCCTACATTCCGGGAAGTTCTGGGCTCAAAATCCGTTAAATGATACATGCGAACGTTCAATTCTGACACACAAACACTACAAGGCAAATCGAATTATTTCAATTTACATGAAGTCGTTTAAAAGGGGTAAAATGTATTGTGCAATTAATTTTCCATTTAGGTTCATCGACAACATCAGCTCGCTTATATCATCTCATTAATCTCAAGGTTGGTGCGCCAAATACGTTTTTGCGAAACCTTTTCCCACCAAAACTTTATAATGGCATTAAACTTCAAGTGAATATTTTGAAAATATGTAATTGAGGGCACCGTCACCAATGGTTGTGCACAGGGTAAATCAGACATTTTCATTCAATTAACCACTTACCGTTAGGTGTCTGTAACTACCCCACAACGTAAAATTTACAGAGCTTTAAATAAGGCCTAGGCGAAGTCGCTGTTAGTGGCAGGAACAAACTTAAGACTGCTTTTTGCGCGGACAGCTGTAGCTACTTATCCTGCTGCAGAGTTAGTTCAACTAGCCGCTTGGACATTCTAATACTTGATGACTGAAGTATAATTTGTTTTATGTACAAAGAGATTATTCTGTTACAGTAAATATTATCAGTTATGAATAGTACTCGCGAGCAAAGCCGCGGGGGACTGCTAGTATATATATATATATATATATATATATATATATATATATATATATATATATATATATATATATATATATATATATAAGCTGAGATCATTGACGACCACCGTATCTTAACATGCTCCACCTAGGCGATCCGAATTCGGTCCCCAAATTGTCGCACGTGGGAATCGTGCCGGACGATGCCGCTGGTTGGCGGGTTTTCTCGGGGATCTCCCGTTTCCCCAGCCCTTTCATTCCGGAACTGCTCCATACTCACGTCATGTCACTTTCACCATCGCTAAAGACGTGAATGTTAAATGCTGACCAAAATCTATTTACTTCACTTCACTTGAATTGCTGCTGAAGTGGCTGACCAGTAACTGTCAAGTTGGGATTCGGCGTCAGGGTTAGAGGCTATACTAACGACTGACAGTGTTGTTGTGAGGAAGAAGAGTCAGTCTCAGCAGTGGCAGACGGCACAAGATGGCAGGGCCGTATGATGAAAACAATCAAAGTTTGAACCTTTCTATTATTATTTGTGATGACACATACATTTATGACGTATATTTTCGGCTGTATTATGCGCATCACCATTTCACTTTCCACTATCTCATAAAATTTTACGCAAAAAAATATATTCCAAAGGCCATTACCCAAAACTTTTCCCAGGAATCTTAGAGGTCATTATTTCTACTTAAGACTAAGGCTGATAAGCGTTCCACTCTGTTACGTTACTCAGACGATTCGCTGACAAGTACTGATCGGTGCTCGCAGTAAAATAAAACTAGTCAGCAGAATATGACAAGCGTCCAGTGCAGCTCTAGACGTTTGCCATATTCTGCTTACTATTCTACTTTTTTTTTTTTTGCGAGGCACGTAGAAAGTGAGGCAGTAATGTTGTTTGCCCGTCACAGAAAACAGCAACAAAAATGTTGGATCGTATTTCGTCGGTGACATGTCCATTTTGCGAGTGGTGTCACCGACCTGCGATGGAGTTTGCCCCATCGCCTCTGCGACATGGTTTACCGATCCCCCCGCTCCACTGCACAGCCCTGCAGCTATGAATAATGCAGGAGTTAGGACAGTTGTGGGAGGAAGAAAGGGGTTCGGGGAGGGTAGTGCAGCGTGCGGATTGGCAGCTACGACATTTGCCAATTAGCTGGCTGAGTGCGATGGTCGAGGGTACATCGACCCACTGTATGGGTCTGTTTGTCGGCGTGATACCGGAGTAACCAAAGGCTCGGGCTGCCGAGCGGTGTACAGATATTCGGCCGTTACAAGTTTATTCGAAAACTACGTGTGCTAAGCCTGCAGTGGAAGAGCATTCAAAGAACGTTACACATGTATACAGAGTGTCGGAAAATAAGGAGCAGAAAATGGAACCACGCATGGGTGTGGGTCTGGGGAACAATTTGAGTTAAGATACCTGTGGGCGCAAACCAACCGTTAAGCCCCTGTGAGTATGTCTAATTACGAGGATACTTGGCAGCGTCGCGCAATGAGAAGTATCGTGTGCGGTGTCAACACCCTCGTGTGTTTCGAGCTGGGCAGCTAGCTTAGTGGGCAAGGTCGCCTGATTTCACTACGCCCGATTTCTTTTACTGGGGTTGGATGAAAGACCTGGTTTACGACGGCACAGATGTTACTTCTCCCGAAGATCTTGCTACAAGAATTGTAGCTGCTGCCGGCGCAATAAGGGACCATCCCCAAATAGTTCGCAGGTCTTGTTATGACTTTGTCACAAGATGTCGCATGGCTTTGCGACGATGTGCAAGGTGGGCGCTTTGAGCACTTGATGTAGGCCTATTTGCCAAGAAAACGTGACAGATGTTTTTTGTTTTGTTTGTCCCTTGGTAGCTTTTTGTAAACCGTTACTACAACGCAACGTTAGTGTGTAATAGCAATAGTTTTTTTTTTCAAACATGAACTTTTACAATCTACCCAAGCCCAAAGTCCCTCTGAAAAAAGGATGAGTGATCAGCGAAGAGTACTACATCGCCTAATTGCACAATTACACACGATACTTCTCATTGCGCGACGTTGCTACGTGTCCTCGTAATTAGAAATGCTCACAGGGGCTTAGCGGCTGGTTTGCGACCACAGGTATCTTAACTCAAATTGCTCCCCAGACCCACACCCATGCGTGGTTTCATTTTCTGCTCCTTATTTTCCCACATCCTGTATTCCAATTGTATATCCACAACTACTCGTAAGGCCACAGGTCTCTATTTTGGCTATTTTAGTAAGTTTTATTCATTTCTTTTTTAATTCTCAAATGTAGCAGACATCGCAAACCTGTTTAATAGAGATGTTGGAAAGTGTTTGTACTATGTAGCATATTTTTCAAAACATACGTTTTTATAATTTTGGCTAATTATTGACTTTCAAGCAAATTTATTAAGTCGATGATTAGCGAAAATTACAGAAAACTAATTTTGATAAATAATAAAATTGGCTACATAGTACAAACAATTTCCAACATCTCTATGTAACGGTTTTGCGATATCTGATCCCTTTCAAAATTAAGAAAATTAAACTAAAAAAAATAGGGACCCGCGGTCTTAAGGGCGCCGCCTACCCGCGCGTCAGAGGCTCAACAACAACGGAGCTGTAAGGTCGACCTGGAAGTGCGCATCAACTGCCGCGTCGCCTCAACGAGCCAAGCTCTGAACTAGTGTGCAATCTTCCCGCCGAGCGATTTTTACTATAGGACACTAAGCGGTGACGATATAATTTTATTGGTGGAAAGTCTACAACTAAGTTCAGTGCAGGTCGCAATCTGAGTTTCACGTTCAACCGGTTAGTACATTTAAGTACGGAAGTCTGATAAGGACGTTTTTAGCCATGTTGGAGGGCTTAGAAACAGTGTTTTTAATGAGCGTGACGTCTTAACAATGAGGTTCCTACCTTGTCTGAAGTTTGTTTTCTTTTCGTGGGTTTGGCACAACGGGCACAGGTGGAATATTTTTGTAGAAAAAACCTGTTTACGAACACGCTGCAATGCATTTGATGCGTGGGGTAAGCGGTCGCCTTAAGGGCGTTCAAGTGGGGAAAAATCATAATTTTATATTTGTATGAAATAGTGTTAGTTTTGTAGGCATTACCTAAGAGTACATTAACGTCTAACGAAAAAAAATTAACTCAGCCAGTTTTCCCGTAATGTCACATCAAAGTCAAAATTTGCATATTTTCACTTCATACAAAACTTGGAAACCAGTAAATATAATGAAATGGAAAAAATCTCATCAAAACTACACGTCACCGTCTACGGCTTGAAGCATATACAAACCCATTATAAAATATTTTTGTGTTTAAAATAAATTTCTAAAAGTACCAAAAAATTTTCAATTTTTGAAATTTTTTATTTAACATAAACATTTTTTGTAACGGGTTCTATATGCTACAAGCCATAGACAGTAACACGTAGTTTTGACGTGATTTTTTCCATTTCATTATGTTAACTCGTTTTCATGTTTTGTATGAAGTAAATATATGCAAATTTTGACTTTGAAGTGCCATTACGGGAAAACTATATGACCTAATTTTTTTCCGTTAGAAGTATGTGTACTCTCAAGTAGTGTGTACAAAACTAACACTATTTCATACAAATATAAAATTACGTTTTTTCCCCACTTGAACAACCTTAAAGCATGTATATTCTAGCGGCCGAAAATGACGAAATTGGGTGTTTTTGAGGTCCTGTTTAGGTGTGAAAAACTTGGCGCGTAATCTTTTAGGAGCTGTAAGCGTGTACAATACTCTTTTATATTTACTATTACGTAATAAAATCATTAGGATCACACCTAAATGTCTCGTAGAGAAGAATTGTCGGCGAGAAGACAGGACGCTAGTTCAGTCAGCGACTTGCACCTATAGGCTACGGTGAGGAGTGACGCCCGTTTACCGCTCACTCACTTCTAGTCATCGATCGCGAAAAATATGTTCACCCAGGCGGCTATCTTAAGATGGCGTGGTACATAATTCAACGATAAAAGCATTAATCTATAACTGTAGGTTTCTTGAAGTCAATTTACGAAAATTAATCAATAGCAATCCTAGACAATAGTTTTAGCCAACGTTTTAAACAAAATTGTTTCCAGTGTTACGAACTTATGATTCACAATCTCTGACGCCAGAACCTCGTGCATTTAACTGCGGCGCAAGAGATCACGCGTAACGAATTAGTAATTCTGGATAAATATTTACTCATAAAATTGGCAAATACCATTATCTAGGATTGTCATTGAGTATTTTGTCCATATTGGCTTTGAAAAAAAAAAACGTAGAAATCAATTGATGTATTCAGCGTTTATTTATCTACCACGCACTGTTAAGTAGGCCTATTTTATTATATAACTGTTCAAAAAATGTATTTTCGTTAGCGATGTTGGAGGGCTCAGAAATAGCATTTTTAACCCCGGTGATATTGTGAAATGTATTTATAATTCTTCGTTGACATAATGTTTTCTTTTTGTAGATAGTTGTATTGTGGACACGCGTAATAGTGTTGCAAATAAACGAATATTTACAAGCCACTGCAGCGCAGTTCAACAGTCGGGTAGGCGGCACCTTCAGAGTACTGGACCCGTTGGTTGAGCCGTGCTATAGCGTGGAACGGGGAGTATTTTTTCATGTATCCTATTGTAAATGTTTCTAATGCGTTTATCTACGAAAAGAAGACATCCTTAAAACTGTGCCGCTATGGTTTTAAAAATTACGTTCGTTCATTAAAAACATTATTACCAAGTTACTCAAAAGCGCTAAAAACATTTATTCACGTTGGTGTAGCTGAGAAAATATCAACAGTAATCGTGAAAGAAAATCACAGAAACCTGCTTTGAATATGACCACGTACTTTTCACAAATAAAATAACCTGGTCTTCTATTGAAGTCCCGGTAAAAAAAAAAAAAAAATGTGTACCGACTCACTGCACGATAGTTTAGTATTCCGCACCTCGTGGCGATGAATGTTTGACGAACGTATTATATTCGATTTATCGCATTTCCCGTTTCCATGCCTAAGACTTAAGAAAAATAAATAAATAAATAAAATAAAAATTAAAAAAACAAAAAAAAACTAAGGTCTTTAAGGTGGCCACGTAGGTGGTCATTTGAAGTGCGGAGGCGGTAAGGACGATCGAGCATGCGCATTATGCCTCCTTCTAGCCTCTATGGGCAAGTCACTGAACTGGCGTGCAGTCTTCTCGTCTGTATTGTACATGTCTCTACTTTTTGAAATATTCTGCGCCAAGAATTCCATACCTAAAAAGGACCGCAAAAACACTCATTATCGCCATCGAGAAAGTGCGCTTTAGAAATAAATGAACTGAAATGATTACACACGTGTGTAAAGTTCTGTGAATACTTTTCCTAAGCAGACAACTTACGTTTGCTTAGAAGTTTTCGAATAATCTTGTAAGAGCCGACGCCATTCGGCAACCTGAGAAAGCGGTCACCCTAAGACGCATGCGTGGTGGCCGTGTGTTTGTGTGGGGTGAGCCAAGGGCGATGTTGACAGGCTCATCTGGTGCGGTATCACCTCTACCACAAGACACTGAAATGACGTGCAATGGTATCGTAGAACACTCGCCTGACTGACACTTTCAATGGTGACCCAATTTTTTTTTTTTTTTTTATTGGTTGAAAGTTTTAAGCAAAGTCCAATACACTTTTCTATCGTAGCTTCACACAAATCCCGTGAGTAGTTTTTTTAGTTATACTATATTGAAAATACCGGGTTTAGTAATTTTGAGGAGCTCCGAAATGATCTATATATAAACGTGATGTTTTGAAACTTCTATGCAACCGTTGTTTGAAGAGTGTGTTCTTTTCGTAAATCCGCGCATCAGAAACAGGTTTAGAAGTTTCTTAGAAAAAGTTCTGCTAGCACACTGCAACGCTATTTACAAGGCAGACAGGCAGGCGGGCGCCTTAAGAGACTTTGAAATTATCAATACGAATTTTTATCTATAAAATCATATGAAATCCTGTATATTTTTAATCTTATAAGTCCCCCTGAAGATATTACGCCTGGCCTTGCGAGTGGTCGTAAGAAAGGCAGGCGAGATACGGGCAGCGCGATGGTAGGACAGAATAAGCCCAAGGTCAGGCAGGTTGTCTGGAGCGGTTAAGTATGGAGGAGGGGTGGGGGAAAGGCATTATGTCGTTCCCAGGTACTTTATTTGTTCGTGAAACGAACAACAATACAGCGGGTTGTTAGGTCGTTGCGTCACGCCGCGCGGAGACGGGCCGCGAAGTCACTTCACCTGCTGGCTGCAGCGCCCACTCACTGCCTTCCGGGAGATCTGGTGTTGCAGCCTCGGTGCACTGTGACTCAACCCTGCCTCCGACTGAAAGTTGTTCGCTCATACGACGCACACTGCACTCAATAAGCTGTACTTCTCCGCCGTAGTAGTGAGGTGAAGTGAGAAGGTTTTACGTCCTTTTAAGGTGGGACATCAGTGGCCACGTTGAATTATTGTATTTTTCGCTTTTTTATATTCTGAGAAGAAAAGTGTAAAATGTGAGATTATAGCGTGAATTATATTTATCTTGCGCTATAGTACAAGCACTACAGTTGCACTTTTATCGTATATGTAGGCAGCAATCAGTCACCCAAAATTAAGAATATAAAGCAATTAGTTTGACTGGCTGCGGCTTAAGTATACGTTCAAAGTTCAACTGCGATGTTTGCATTGTAGCACAAGATACACAGAATTCACGCTATAATCTCAAATTTTACACTTTTCTTCTCAGAATTAAAAAAAAAGCAAACAAATTAAATAATCCAGTATGGCGACTGATGTCCCACCTCAACAACGAGGTCTTTACGAGCCGATGAGTGTGAAGTGAGGTGAAGGGACACAGGGGCGTAGTTAGGGGAGGAGGGATATCGGGATATATCCCCCCCTCCCCCGAAATTCTATGGAAATGTTAAAATTAAAAAAAAGTTTGTTTCACGAGCCAATACAATTGCAGACACGCTGAAGCAAAAGCTTAAATTTTTACTTGTATTTTTCATATATCAGCATAGAGGTTTTCACTTTCTTACTATTTATTATCCTTAAAACTAATAAAATTTATTAAAGTGGTATATTAATTTTTTGGTTCGCAAAGTTCTTAAGTAGCACCATTTTGTACCTAAAAAAACAAATTTTCCGGGGGAGGACCCCCGGACCCCTCCCCCCTTATATTAGTGTTGTGAATGGGTAATATCCCCCTCTGAAAAAAATTGTTGGCTACGCCCCTGAAGGGACATCATAACATCCGTGCCAGAGTCGGGACCTCTCGCACCGTACACCGGCGTCTGACTGACTACGGAGGCTTTCTTTTCGACAAAGGATAAGATATACTCTTGGTAAACTGCTCGACATAAATAATAATGAAATATTTAATTAATTTGTCACGCAAAATCATTGCAAGAGAATTCTTGAAAGTTAACCTGTAATTCTCTTCCAGTGATTTTGCATGGCCAATTAATGAAAAATGCCATTATTATGTAGGCCAAGTAGTTTACCAAGAATACATCCTATGCCTTTGTCGAAGAGAATATTTTGATAAAACAATTTGAATAAACGTTACAGTTCAAATACTTAAAATACAATAAAATTAAATTATCTAACACTCCCCTTCAGGAGTGATTGGTAGATAAATAAAAGCTAAAAATATAATTTTAATTATACAAATTGTTTAAAAAGTTTATATGGAAAAACTATAAAACAACAAACCTTAATAATGATACTAGTCAATTTTTGGAGTAATTAAATACAAGGGTTATACGGCGTCAAAAATTTTTCAAAAGTACGTTACTCCAGAAAAATTTTTTGCTCAGAAAGTTGGTAAAAACTATTGTCTACCTTTTTTTAATTTTATAAAATTGGCTTCGAGAAACCTACAATTTTAAACTGTCGCTTAGCGCTCAATTATCTTCCATGACATTTTAGCAGTGTGCTCGAAAATACTTTATTTTACGAAAAGAAAACACTTCGGACAAGGGCGGAATGTCATTTATAGGTCATTCGGAATAAAGTGAACAATAAAAATTTAACCTTTGAAAAAAGTCACTAGCTGTTATTGCATATAAAGGCCCTGGCAGAATGAACAGTGCTGATGGCAATGCTGATGGCTGGTGAGCTCCGATTGGCCCGTTATTTCGTCAACACACCAGCAACTGCTGGCTGACGTGGCTGATGGCTGACGGCTGGCCGAGTTCGGCAAACTTTATATTTTGATGGCTGGTCAGCTCACCAGCCATCACGTGATCTTCACCAGCGGCCAATCA